>JANFOE010001513.1:0-71255 GCA_025667525.1 Glebionis coronaria | reverse complement strand
GATGAGGATCGGTCATACAATTCTGCAAAATATCCCGAGTGTGATTACTTTAAATTGAATAAGGAGCTTGCAAAAACGGATTTTAGAATTCGCTTCCATATGGACAAAGATCTCATAACAGCACCGACCTACATATTAGATGAAGAAAACTCTAGTACATTTCCTACAATTGTCAATATGGAAGGTCCTAAGGAAATTCCAAAGGATCTTCCACCGGTTAGCACTATATGGTTAAACTTGCAAGAGATTAATCAATACTTTACTAATTTTGACAAGGTCATTTTGGATTGTACGACTTCAAATGGCTTAAATGCCGGAGAATGGGCTTTCGAACATATGAACGAGGTGTTTAAAAATGAGATCAATCCATTTGTCAAAAGTCTAAAAGGAATTTTTGCATCTCTTAAGGAAAATCTTGTGTTTGAAATTGGTGAAGTTCAAAAAGTGTTTTATGAAATGGACACCGCTTACGAACTACAACTAATTGAAAAAGAAAAGATTTTAACCGAATATGACCGATTCTTGTCTGCAGTAATCTCGTGTGATGTGCTTACTACTGTAAATGTTAATTATTCGAATGAGCTTACATCCGCTATGATTAATTGTGATGCTGTGAATATTTGTGAGGATATTTGTGATGATGTTTGTAATCTTTCTGTAAATGTTGCTGATACTGTAAATGAGGTAGATAATCATTCTTGTCACGAATCTAACGCTGAGTTTTTAAAGCTACAAGATTCCTACAATTTACTTTCAAAATGCTTTAATCAACTAGAACAACATTGTATATCTTTAGAATTAAAACAACAAACTCAAAATGAGAATCTTTTGATATCAAATGTTTGTGAAAACGGTGTTGAGACTAGTGACAAGATGATTGCAATTGTTAAGACATTAGAGGAAGAAATCATGAGATTGAAGAGAGAGGTATCATCAAAGGAAACATTAAAATTGGAACTAGAGGCTGCAGAGTCTAAAAACCAAGTCTTAGAAATTAGACTTTCGTCTGTTCTAGGGGAGATGGATCGGACAAGACAGGGATTATCCGCTCTTTATGGTTCACTAGAAGAACGCTTCGCTTTTAATGCGGCACAGCAACAATCTTTTGTTGAACAACTGAACCAAAAGTGCGAGGAAATCTCTGATTTGAACATCCTGCTCATAGACAAAAATATGGTTTTGGCTGAGTTAAAGGAGACACTTCTTCTCACCCGGCAAGAAGTTGTTGATAACTTAGCTACCGACTCTGCACCGTCCACTAGTGCTCCAACAACCAAGTCAGTAGTGCTTTATAAGAATCCACTTCATAAGAGAAACCCGGTTACCTACGATGATTATATGAGGAATGCCATTAAGCATGTCGATCTTCTTAGGGATATTTTAGACGATCTTTATGCCTTAGATCCCTCTAGTAGCGACTATTATTCGGCTCATGAATATGTTAAGCGAGTTCAATATTGCCTAGCATATTTGCAATACATAGGTACACCAGGTTCTGCACTACTTAATAATAGGCCCATTGCTGTCACTCCATTTAATAAGACCCCAGGAGCGAAACCGTCATTGGCACAATCAAGTAAGACACCTTTAAAATATGTTGCTAATGTTCCCACTTTGCCTTCTACAGGATTAAAAGAGACTACTAAGGCTAAAGGATCGCCACTCAAGAAAGCTAAGATCAAGCCCTCCACTAGTAGTGCCACAAAGAAGAAAGTAGAAGTTCACAATAGGAATGCTAGTTCAGTTTTAAATAAAAAGAATCATGTTAAGACTAAAAGCTCTGCGCCTGTGCAGCAGCCTAAACCATTCGTGAATTCTGATTTGAATTGTTGGAATTGTAATGAATGTATGTTTTCGCAACGTCATGATTTGTGTCTGATTGATCACGTTAATGAAATGAATGCTATTAAGAATGGTCTTGAATGGAAGCCAACGGGTAGAACTCGTGCCCAGGTTGGCTGGCAATGGCGTCCTACTGGTAGGACCTTTACATTAGATGGAAAAATGTGCCCTTTAACTAGGAATGCATCCATTGAGGTTAGGTATGAGCGTCCTTTAGTTAGGAACACTCACACTCAAGTATGGAAACAGCGCCCTTTAATTAGGTCAGCCCCCATTATAGTGCCTATCAGTGCTGAAATACCTCAGGATTTAAGCCAACTACAATCTACACCACCTATTAAGAAAAGGAAGGCTAGGAAATCTAAGAAACCTAGAGTTAGCAAATCTAAGATTATTAAATTTGTACCTGCTAATAACAAGGAACACTCAGATTCCGATACCTCTACATTGTCTTTGTGTGGTGATATTTTCAGGTGGTCCAAATCATCCTGTGGTATTTGGACTCCGGTTGTTCAAAACATATGACCGGAAATCGCTCGATGCTCCGAAATTTCGTCAGCAAGTTTCTTGGTACGGTTAAATTCGGGAATGATCATATAGCAATGATTATGGGGTATGGTGAATATCAGATTGGAAACGTGACGATTTCAAGGGTATACTATGTAGAAGGTCTTGGTCATAACTTATTCTCAGTAGGACAGTTTTATGATTCCAACCTTGAGGTTGCTTTTCGACAACACACTTGTTTCATCCGCAACTTGGAAGGAAAAGATTTGTTGAAGGGATCTCGTGGTGCAAATCTATATACCTTGTCCTTACAAGACATGATGGCCGCCTCTCTAGTATGTCTTCTCTCTAAAGCATCTAAGACCAAGTCATGGTTATGGCATCGTAGATTATCTCATCTTAACTTTGATGCTATTAATCATCTGGCTAAAAACGATTTAGTTCGTGGTCTTCCAAAGCTTAAATTTCACAAGGATCATTTATGTTCCGCGTGTTCAAGGGGGAAAAGTACCAAGAAATCTTACAAACCCAAAGCTGAAGACACCAATCAAGAAAAACTTCATCTTTTGCATATGGATCTTTGTGGGCCGATGAGAACTGAAAGTGTGAGCGGTAAGAAATTCATTCTGGTAATTGTGGATGATTTCTCCAGGTTTACATGGGTTAGATTTCTACGTACAAAGGATGAAGCACCGAAGGCTATCATCACTTTTCTGAAATTCATTCAGGTACCTTTGAGTACCACTGTCCGCCGTATTCGTACAGACAATGGTACAGAGTTCGTCAACCAGACTCTTCGTGATTATTATGAAGGAGTTGGTATATCACATGAAACATCCGCTGCACGCACTCCACAACAAAACGGTGTCGTTGAAAGACGGAATCGTATACTTATGGAAGCTGCTAGGACCATGCTTATTTATGCGAACGCTCCATTGTTCTTGTGGGCAGAGGCTATTTCTACTGCATGTTTCACCCAAAACCGTTCTATCCTTCGGAAACGCCATGGAAAAACACCTTATGAGCTTTTACATGACCGTAAACCCGATGTCTCATTTTTCCATGTGTTTGGTGCTCTTTGTTATCCAAACATCAATAGTGAGAACTTGGGTAAGCTTCAACCGAAAGCCGACATAGGTATTTTCATTGGTTACTCACCGTCCAAAAGAGCATACCGAATCTATAACCGTCGTCTTGGCAAGATTGTAGAAACTATGGACGCAGATTTCGACGAGCTGACAGCGATGGCTTCTGAGCAACACAGCTCTGAACCCGCGCTTCATGAGATGGGAACCGGTGCTATTAGTTCCGGATTAGTTCCCAATAATCCTACTTCTACATCAATTTTACCACCAACAAGGCCCGAGTGGGATAAACTGTTTCAACCGTTGTTTGATGAATTCTTCGATCCCCCGACTGATGAAGTTCCAGCACCTGTAGTAATTGCTCCAATACCTGAAGTGGTTGCTCAAGCTAATGAACCTTTATCTAATGCATCTACAATTCACATTGAACCTGATGCACCTTCACCAAGTGATTCTCAAACTACACCTGAATCGTCACCCCTACTTGTGCCTAATGATGTGGAAGAGGATTCCATTGATCACGAATTGGAATATGCTCACTTGCAAAAGCTTCCTTTCTTTGGTGTAGCGATACCTGAAAACCCTTCAGCCGCGTCTACCTCAGAAGAAGCTCCTTCTATTGTTCACTCCAGACCACCTAGGATTGAAAACCATAGCACTAAATGGACAAAAGATCACCCAATTAGGAATGTTATTGGAGATCTAGATCGACCCGTCTCTACACGCCATCAATTACAAGAGAGTGCACTTTATTGCTACTTTGATGCATTTCTCTCTGAAGTTGAACCTAAAAATTGGCAGCAGGCTATGACCCAATCTTCTTGGATTGAAGCTATGCAGGAGGAACTAAATGAATTCCAACGACTTGAAGTATGGGAATTGGTTCCTCTCCCTGACAAGGTCAACATCCTTACTTTGTTATGGGTTTATAAGGTTAAACTTGATGAGATGGGTGCGGTATTGAAGAATAAGGCTAGATTGGTCGCTAGAGGATATAAACAAGCCTTGTGTATAGACTTTGAAGAATCTTTTGGTCCTGTGGCTAGATTGGAGGCTATTAGACTATTCCTTGCGTATGTTGCTCATATGAACATGATCGTCTATCAAATGGATGTGAAGACGGAATTTTTGAACGGTGAACTAAGGGAAGAAGTCTATGTTAGTCAGCCGAATGGGTTCGTCAGTACGGAGTTTCCTAATCATGTGTACAAGCTTAAGAAAGCTCTCTACGGGTTGAAACAAGCTCCACGCGCGTGGTATGATCTCCTGTCATCATATCTCATTTCGGAAGGCTTCTCCAAAGGCAAGGTGGACCCTACTCTATTCACTCTCAAGGAAGGCAACGACATGATTCTGGTACAAATTTATGTTGATGATATAATTTTTGCTGCCACTAACATAGAATTGTCAAACCGATTTGAGAAGATAATGTCCACACGCTTTCAAATGTCGATGATGGGAAAAATTTCATTTTTCTTAGGATTACAGATTTCTCAGAATTCCAGAGGCATCTTTATTAATCAATCCAAATATGCTCTAGAATCTCTTAAGAAATATAACTTTGAGAATTGTGACCCCGTGGACACTCCAATGGTGGAGAAATCCAAGTTAGATGAAGATAGGAATGGGACTATTGTCGATCCAAAACTTTACCGTGGGATGATCGGCACCCTTCTATATCTGACTGCTAGCAGGCCTGATTTGCAATTTGCTGTATGCATGTGTGCCCGGTATCAGGCTCGGCCTACCGAAAAGCACCTACATGTTGTGAAAAGGATTTTTCGGTACCTAAAAGGAACACTTCATCGTGGTCTATGGTATCCGAAAGATTCCTCTATTGCTTTAATATCATACGCAGATGCCGATCATGCTGGATGTCAAGACACGAGGCGTAGCACTTCTGGATCTGTGCAACTCCTTGGAGATAGATTGATCAGTTGGTCTTCAAAAAGGCAGAAAAGCGCTGCAATATCAAGCACGAAGGCTGAATACATCGCCATGTCCGGTTGTTGTGCTCAAGTCCTTTGGATGAGATCACAATTAACTTACTACGGTTTGGGATTTAACAAAATCCCGATGTATTGTGACAACAAGAGCGCCATTGCCCTTTGCTGCAACTATGTTCAACACTCCCGGGCCAAGCACATAGACATTCGCTACCATTTCATTAAGGAGCAGGTGGAGAACGGAGTGATCGAGCTGTATTTTGTCACTACTGAGTACCAGCTGGCGGATATGTTCACCAAAGCCTTAGATCGAGGACGAATCGAGTTTTTGATCGACAAGCTTGGTATGAAATCATTCACTCCAGCGACTCTCAAAGAGTTGGCAGAAGAATCAGCTGAATAGTCGTGGTAAACTATTCAGAGTATCCTTTGTTCGTGATCATGTATATTATCGTAAATATATAAACCACAAAAGAAAAATACAAAAATATAAAACCAACAAAAATCATAAAAAATATAAAACCTAGAAAAACCATAAAAATTATAAAATCAAGAAAAACCAAAAATATTTTTCGTTTTAAAACGGGCATGTCTTTTAGTACGGTAATATTTACGGCCTTAGAAATGTCGATTAATATTGACACGGTGCCATAAATAGAGTCCGTATAAAAGTTGTACATTTTTAAAACATGCCCATTATGGCTTGTAGTTATTTCTGACTGCAACCCGGTTTTCATATTAAAGTCACGTATTTCCTTGGAAAACGTTGGCTCAGAACGGGAATTAATTTTCTCGGGCGTGATTTACAAGCCAAATCATGCAAAGGGATCAAGTTTACTTTACAACTTGGTCTAACACGAATTTGTGTACGTCTCAGTGCATTAATTTGTTAAAATAAGAGAAATCTTATTGACACCACGAATCAAACTTTTTCAAAAGAAAAATTGGAAATGCTTTCATCAATATTTGACTCTTTAAACAATGACTACAGCTCTTTAAATAGAAAACGGGTCATCGTTTAAGGGGGAGAAAATATTAAAATCATCTTCGTCATTAAAATTGATTTTCAAAAGTGATTGTGAAAATTAAGGGCTACATAGTAATTGAGTGGTATTGCTTTAGAAAACGACTTGTGTTCGTCCTAAGTGATAGGCATTGCTTTTAGATTTTGGAGATATGCGAATAGGATGCGTTTGCTAAGTTAAGGGTTAAGTGAAATGAAAAAGTTAGAAACAAAAAGGAAAAAGGAGTGAAATTGGAGGACCTAAGGTGACAATTTGTTAAAACTTGTCAAAATTTTGACCTAGTCAAATAAAGCACCCGCGCCCCCTCTTTCCCTTTCACTGTTTATCATATACTTTGCCGCCATTGTTGAAATAACACACACAAGAGATCAAATCACTCGTTTAATCCATCTAATTCTTGCTCTTTCAATAAATAAGGTAAATAACATCAATTATTCTATTTCTAATTCGTTTAAATCATGTAAATCCAATCGGTTAATTCAGATAATCAACTTAAATCTGGTTAGGGTTTGTTCGTCCCAATTTAGGCTTAATTGATTAAGGATTATTGGTGGGTTTTGTGCGGATTAGCGTTAGATGATGTTTAAATGCCTTAGTTTGCCTTAGAAACTCACAAACGCGCTAGAATAATCATCTTAGTTTCGTTTGAAAAAGTTCCGGATGAACATGGATAAGAACTTCCGAATGAAGGATTTTTTCTGAAAAAACTTCCGAATGAGGAAGTTCCGAATGAATGACTTCCGAATGAAGGAAGTTCCGAATGAAGAACTTCCGAATGAAGGAAGTTCCGAATGAAGAACTTCCGGATGAAGGAAGTTCCGAATGAAGAACTTCCGGATGAAGGAAGTTCCGAATGAAGGAATGTTCCGAATGAAGGAAGTTCCGAATGAAGAACTTCCGGATGAAGGAAGTTCCAAATGAAGAACTTCCGGATGAAGGAAGTTCCGAATGAAGAACTTCCGGATGAAGGAAGTTCCGAATGAAGAACTTCCGGATGAAAGAAGTTCCGAATGAAGAACTTCCGGATGAAGGAAGTTCCGAATGAAGGAATGTTCCGGATGAAGGAAGTTCCGAATGAAGAACTTCCGGATGAAGGAAGTTCCGAATGAAGAACTTCCGGATGAAGGATGTTCCAAATGAAGAACTTCCGGATGAAGGAAGTTCCGGATGAAGATGTTCCGGATGAAGATGTTCCGAATGAGGAAAAGTTCCGGATGAAGAGTTTGATCATTATTGTTTGCATGCTATATATGTACTTGTTGTATTATGTTATGAAATGTGTTATGCTTAGAAGTAAGAATGATATATATCTATATGTTTTTGTGCATCAACCTTTCATGTCTTATCTTAAGCAGATACAATGACTAATCCAACAATACAAGCAATCCAAGAATCTAGAGAAGCCGATATTGCTAAAGCACGAACCCTTAAGTTTATACCCAACAACTACCGGCTGAAGCAAGTCTCAAAATCCACTCACCATGGTTTTAAGGTCGCCATAGCCATCCTCGATAACTCTCATTTCAAGAACACCCTTAGGAATAGTGCCTCGGTGCCTTATGAGTATATGTTTGAATTTTGGGCTACCAAGGAAATCACTTCAAACAAGATCACCTTCACCATCGACAACAAGCAGCAGACACTCACAGTTTCAGACTTCCGTAAGATTCTTGGTATACGGGATACACCCAAAGGTATGTCATTCTCGAGGGATCCTACTAAAGATGAACTCGTGGAGTTATTTGACGCACTTGGATGTCCGGAAATACGAGTTGCGTCTGAGTTTACCACTGCTAAGGTAGGACAACCTTGGAGAGCATTAATGGGTATTCTCAGCAAATGTCTTACACCAAAAACGAGTGGCCATGATGCTTTGTGCAGTCCTATAATAAACCTATTCTATGGCATGTACAAAGCTACAAATTAAGATTATGCTTTGTTGATATGGGAAGAATTCACCTTTCAACTCTTTTATAACAAGAAGCTGAAGACAAACTTCTTTCCTTATCCTCGGTTTATCAAGCTTATCATTAATTATTTTATGAAGAATGATGCTACTATTGATAGGCGTGCAGCAGGTCGCTATCACACTAAAGAAGCTGATGATACCGTGGATTTGAGACATTAAGGACCGTCTATTGGTGTGATTCCGGGTCCTATTCCTGATTACCTTCTTACCGATAAAATTAAGGGTTCTGCTGATTACAAGCTACTGCAGATAGAAATCAAGAGGCTGAAAGCAAACCTTCAGACTGGAGAAGACTCGTCTACAACGGTTAAGAGTAAAGGTAAACGCAAACAACCAGCTGCGTTACCTGAACCCGAAACCAAGAAGAAGAAGACAGAGGGTAAGAAAGGAAAGGGTAAGGCTGATGAGATGCGTCTACGTGACGAAGAAGACATTGTTGATCCTACTCTTGATAAAACTGAGAAACAAATGATGAAGATTGCTATTCAAAGGAGTAGGAAAGATACTGGCGGTAGTGGTTCAGGTGCAAGGGTAGATATTGAGGATGAGTACGTGGAACCAGATGATGTTGATGAGTTTGGGTCACCTGAACATTATTCTACTTCGAAGGAGCCATCAATCCCTATTTCAGCAAGTGTGGAAAAGGAGTCTGTTGCTCCTACGATCATGGTGTCAACTCAACCCTTAGCAACTCAACCTCCACCCATACAACCCTTACCAACCAGACCGGCTTCAACACCATTTCTTCCACCACCTACAATTCCCATCCTTAGTACCGCAGTAACAGCCGAGGCTCTCCAATCTCTCCAATCAACCCAAAGCAGCTCTGCAACATCTACAATGGCTGCATTGGTGATGGCCGAACTATTGGATAAACATGTGGATACTCACAAACGAGAAATGGATGAACTTCGCCAAGAGTTACAAAGACGAGCTCAAAGTGAAGAAGCATCTAGGAAAGCTCAAGAGGAGATGATTGCTAGGTTCGCTGCGGATATGGATTTGACCCGAAAAGCACATGCAGAAGAACTAGCTCGGGTTAAGCAGGCTGAGGCTGATAAGCATGCTGCACGTATCACCAGACTTCAAGCGATGAGGGATAACTACAAAGAACAAAAAGAAGCACTTGAAGCCTCTGTGAAAGAAAGAGTGCAAGAATCCGTTGAATCCCTAATGCCTAAACTGCGTGATGAGTTGAAGACTCTTGCTGCTGACAACTTGATGATCAAATCATCCAATCCTTCAGAAGCCGCCTACAAGATTGCTTATGACTTGACGGATTTTGAATTGAAGAAGATCCTTAAGGCTCGTATGGTGGAACTTGGATCGTTTGATAAGTCTAGGATTCAACGGGCTCTATATAAATCCCTGAATGATGCTATCATGGAGGATGATAGGTTATTCAAAACGTTTGGAAGTGTGGTACCTTATCACATTCTACCTGAAGAAGAAAGGGAAGAAAGTGAGGAGGAAGAGGGTACTGGTGAAGAGGAAGAGGAAGAAGAAGGAGAAGAAGAGGAAAAGGATGACGATGATGGTGATGATGAGGATAAGGATGAGGATGATGATGACGAGGATGAGGATGATGATGATGGCGATGATGGTGGTGATGGGAATGAGGAGAGTGCTCGGGGTAGTAACGGGGATGACAATCAGGATGATGATGGGGGTGAACAGCCGAAAGAGGGAGACAAGGTTACCAGCTCCAAGAAAACTGCTAAGACTGGAACCAAGTCCAAAAAGGATGTAGCACAGAAGGATAAATCAACATCGACGGAATCAAGACGAACTAAGTGGCGCCACGATGTGAATGCCACTACAGCGTCATCGGTTCCCGGTACCTCTATCGCTGTATCTTTACCTATTACCACTAACCCCATTAGTTCTGTTGTTGTTGCTCCTGTGATTGCAGAATCAGTGACGGAACCCGAAGCTGCACAACACTCACCAGTTCACGACACTGCCGAAATGCCTGAAACTGAACCAGTAGATGTTCGCACTTCTACTCCTCAACAACAAGCACAACAATCTACGGTTCCTGAACCAAGCACACGAGACTGGGCAGACTCGTTGGAGATAGACGAGACTGCACCACCACAGGCTTGGATCACGACAGCAGCACAATATGATCCGATCACAGACGCTGACAAAGATGTGTTGTATCTCCGTATCTGAAGTCCGATTGACTTATGTGCATTTTTTGCTCATGAGTATAAGACTTCGGTTACTCCATCCTTGGTGAAGAAAGCGCTGAAAGATAAGAGACTGCGTGCCAAAACCCGATTAACCCGAATGGAGTTCGAGTACTATGCCGATGGTATCCTGAAGGCTCTGAATACCGTTCAACGGCCAGGTCTTCATGAATCAGAAAGAGCTCCACCTCCAATGGATCCTGCTCAAGATAATCAGATTGCTCTTGACTTCTTCGTCACCAATGATCTTGTGTATCTACTGAAGGGATCATCAAAGTACGCAACCTCCCTGACCTTGCTGAAAGCTGCCAACTGGGGGACAATACCCTTTATCGAGGAAAAGGTAAACAGACTCTGGGTCCCTAAGATAAATCGTAATTATGATATGTATGCTGTCATAGGTGCATCTCATTGGGACGAACGAGTCCGAAGGGCGTACAGGGGTTGCTGTCTGGTCAATTCTGGAAGTATCGTTAGATCCGATATCCGCATCTCCAGCATCTTAGGAATGAAAACTGAAGCCAAGAATGGCTATTATCATGTGACAGAGATTCGTTTGAAAAGGGAGGATGACAGGGAATACAAAATCCAGCAGGGAGATTTTTCCATCATTCGCCTTGAGGATATCGAAGATATGCTGCTTCTGATGACCCGAGATCAACTCACACATATTCCTCGTGAAGACCTGATTGCTTTGAATACAGCACTTCGTATGTTCACACGAAGCGTTGTCATCAAGTCACGAGTTGAAGATCTTCAGTTGGGAGTCGAAAGCTATCAAAGGAAGCTCAACTTAACCCGTGTTGTGAATCAAGTGCTACCTCAACATGTAGAAAGATGTCCCTATACCGGCATTTCTGTCCCGAATTACGGCATTTTCTACTTGAACAGTCGAGGTTTGATGAAGTTTATGAGGGTGGGTGAGCTCCACAAGTGCAGTGATGGAACCCTTCTACAAGTCAGAGGAAAGTTGGAGCATCTGAACTCGGGTGGGACTTTGCCAGAGATGACGGAGGATTGGCATCCGGGTTACCGGCAGATGGCGAAGTATGTCATCAAGAAGATCGATCAAAAGCTCCGTGAACGTAGATTGATGAGGAGCTTGGAAAGATTCGTGGGTGGAAGACCATATCTAGTGCACCACAAGCTACTACAACGATCCATCTAATGGGTCGTACATTTCAGGTCCACTTTATATTGGTTTTCAATTGTGAATATGTAAATTTGTGAATATTGTGCTTGTATGGCTTGATGTAGTGTTAAGGTATGATAATTTTTCAAGAATTTCTCACGAGATTCTAAATCTTTCAAAATATATCATACTAAAGCACTACAACTATCCCTTATTGAATTAAGGGGGAGCAATAACTTGTTCTATGGCCAAACATCGATTTCATTTTTACCCAAAGACCGGTTAATCCATTCAATATCCCAAATATTAATGGTTAACATTTTGGATAAGGGGAGAAAATGGGATTAAGGAGACGTAAGTGATACTTGGCTAAAAGATGAAAAAGACTTAACGATTATCCAACTTAATATGTGTAAAGCACGAGTTAAGGGGGAGCGTTTTTGATGAACAAAACACCTAAGGTACAAAACTTTTGATTTCAATATCACAAGTACTTTAGGTGATTTTCAATGATTTTTCATGGTGGCAATTCCTTCCCAAAACACGCTTAATTCACGACGGATGTGGTGACAAAAGGGTGGTAGGAATAAGTTTAGTCCAATGATTCATCAGAGCCGATGGAATCTTCCCAAGGACAATTCCCTAGATAGAATTAGAAGTCCTAGGAAAGATGGAGAAAGAATGTGAACGTAGCTGAATGCCGACCAAGTACTTAAGCTAGCACTGGAACAATCACAACAAGGTGCTAGTGATGACGTATTGGTAAGCATTGAAGGGGTTGAAGAATGAAAAAGAAATGTAAAGATAAAGGGTGTAAAGAAAGAAGCCCTCCTTACAACTTTAGGCAGAAACCGGGTCAATACATATGCTATTGAGGTCATTTTTGCTAATGATTCTCGGTATTGAAGAAAGACATCATGGACCCAGTGATGCAATGCACAACCCTTCCCAGCTAACTCAAATATCTCTCAAAAGGTATTTGTTTTAATCACACGGAGATCAACACGTTATCTACTGGTTTATTCACTCCGAATAGACTGGTATTGAAAAGGTGGCACTCCTCTCCAGCCATCGCTCACTAAATCAAAACGCACAATCGAGTCTAGAGCCAAGAGATCATCAAAAGTCTCATTAGGACACTTTCCATTTATTCCTTGCTTTCTCACACACTGTGAAAAGTAAGAGATTTTCATGAGTCCTACGCAATATTCCTGTAATATTGCCAGAACATCCGAGTAATACGTAAGTATTACAATGAAGATGGAAATCCTGCTTGAGCCAACATCAAACAAGCTCATGGTAGGTTACACGTGCGGTTCTTTTAGAACCAATCTTGTGAAAAACTGGAAGGTAACAGTGGTTTAATTCTTAATTGAACTTAAACTCGTTCCAGGCCTCTTCGCATTATCATATGATCTTGCCAGAACACTCAGAGTGACTCTTTATTGATCACAGTGACGAGTGGAAATCCTTCTAGTGTCAACATCAAACATCACTTGGTAGGTGACGTGCAAGATTCTTTATGAATTAAGCTCGTGACAACTGGAAAGCAACGATGGTGAAAATCTTAATTGAAATTCACTTGTTCCAGGTTTCATGAATTGACGGCTTCTAATCACAAGGATAATTTATCCAAGTGATTCACTCTTTATGTTCGCAGTCAGCTTTGGACGGTCGAATAAAGAGAACGGGTTTACCCGCGAAATCCTGTCAGGAAGTTACTTAATTGAAACTATCCGTCACGGGTACGATATCTAATATCGTCCAACGATCTTCACCGACCGGAGGTAAAATGCTACCGAATTAGAATAAAATGTTCAAAGCCATTCTATTCGTGTCGTTGCTGTGTACCTGTTAAAGACGGTGGCGTTGCTGTATACCTGTTGAAGACGGTGGCGTTGCTGTGTACCAGTGAAGACGGTGGTGTTGCGGTGTACCTGTAGAAGTCGTTCCCACATGCTTATGTTTTTCTGCAACAAAGTTTAGCAAAAATTCAAGAAAGTACAAGATAAAGTCTTCCGCTGTACCAAACTCTGAAACTTTCAAGAATTCATCAAAAAGACATAAGTGTGTGGAACATGGAGTCACGAGAAGGCAAATTCACAAGAGAGGCAAAGATCGCACGTGAAAGGCCAAAGAACAATGCTCTCAAGCCAAAGCCAAAAAGATCAAACCAACATATTCACAACAAAAGAAAGAAAAGAAGAAAAGGCTACGAGCTAAAGAACGAAGACTTAGTATAGTATGCTAGGTTTAGAATTTTGTAACGTGGAGTGACCTCCCTTAGGGGGAGATTGTTAGAAATACGTTTTTACGTATAATAGAAGTATCGGTCACTCCACAATAATATTTATGTTGTAATAGCTCTAGTTAGAAAATAGTCATTAGTTACTTATTAACTTAAGTAAGAACCGGTCCATGGGCTTGTCATGGACCGGCCCAAGCCCATGTTTGCTTGGAACTATAAATACCCCTTTCCACCATGGAAAGGGGTTGGTTGTTGTCATTTACTAGTTTCCATTTTATTGAAATAACACATAGTTTCTCTCACTTTCTCTCTCTAACTTTCTCTCTCTAGAAATCAACAAACCCCTTCATAGATTCATAGGTTATCAATATTCTACACTGGCCCTATTTAGTCGCATGTGCATTTATCGAAACTTTTAATTTTGGGACCGACCCATAGGCGTCCCCTCACCATGTCTTTTGTTTTGGGACCGACCCATAGGCGTCCCGTCACACATATAAAAGGATTTTATAAACTACATCACGCATTCATGCATAAAATTTTTCTCATGATTTATTGGCATAAAAAATTTTCATGTCCCCTCATAAGTTACTATGTTTTTATGTCAAGTATGTTTTCATACTGTCATGGTTAACTTCGGTTTCATGCTGATTATGTTATACACTCCTTTATGATAGATCGTTTTATGTTCCTTCATGATAATTCCGTCTTCATGTTGATTACGTCTTACGCCTCTTTTGTTATTTATGCTTTCACGCAAGACATTGTTGGATTTCATTGAATTCTTCTGTCATGATAGTCATGGTTGGTTTTCATTGATCATGTTGTCAGGCAAATCATCGTTGAATTTTGTGTAACCACACTTTAGCGTTTCTCTATGCAACCAGAATGAGCTATATACTTGCATTGCCAGGTTATCATGATGGTTTTCCTAACCGTTTAACCGATATACTTTCCTTAAATCATGATAAAAGATCGACCCCATACCGATCATTTCATGTGCATTCCACGTGTACTCCACGTACCGTATTTCATGTGTATTACACGTACCTTAATCCATGTGTATTTCACTTGCAATAATTTACGAGTATTCGCTAGTCGATTCTGAATCACCTCTTGCGTATTTTCAATTGCTGATATTCTACAAGATTGCTGATGCCGCTCATAATTGGGAGATGTTACTAAAGGTTGATGCTGCTGATGTTCGGAGACGCTACGAGATGCGGATGCTGTTCACAACTTGGATATCCTACAAGACGAAGACAAAGGCGTCAGAGCAAAGCAATCAGACGAGAAGATGCTTCACCATCAGACTATTTCCATCAATCATTGTCCCTAATTCTTAGTTACATGTCACACGTCATTCGGCTGTCATTTCAGCCGTATGAGTGAAAACCGGTACCAGCCGGCCACTCAGCTGAATAGTTACATGAATCACGGTCATGAGAATGACCGTCATGGAACTGACAAACAAGACGATAGTAACCACTACTATCACAGAACTATCCTAGAAATTTCAACCGAGGCTCCGGCCGTGGACGTGATCAGACATACAAAGGATCAGTAGTCCAACCGATCCGCCAAGTCTGGCATAATAACCTAATATTGTAGTTATATTGAATTACGTCTCGAGACACATGTTAAGACATCAGTCAAGACACATGTCTCACGTATACTTTCTGAAGGCACATGTCAAGACATCAGTCAAGACACATGTCTCACGTATACTTTCTGAAGACACATGTCAAGACACCAGTCAAGACATATGTCATGCTTATAGTTCCAAGAAACGAGTCAAGACACATGACTCACGTCCAACTATGGAACATTTCTAAGAAATTCAGGGTACCCTCCAAGGGTATATCCATTTTGTTGTACCATGTATTAATCAGGCCACAAGAATTTCAATACCATTACCGGCACATCAGTGAGAACTGTCACGTTGCCGATGTCAATTTCATATCTTTCACCATATTTCATATATTCATTACCATGAAGGACGCCTTTCGTATTCCCACGTATATGAAGGTTTTCCTTCAGTTTAATGATGAGATCCAAGCTGCTAACGCATTTCCTCGGACAGACACGAGATGAATTTTATCCTAATTATGGACTATGAACAGTACACCATGCTACGATTCACAATTATGTACAGTAATGTTCAGGCTCCTGAATACATTCAGCTTGATTTTCCAACAGGAAAATCTGTACAAATTATCTATGCTTACAAGCATGTGCGTTGTTAGCCATGGTCGCTAAAATTTTCTACCTGTCAGTAAGTAATACTCGGTTTTTACACCAAGTATGAAAGTTCGTTGAACCGATCTTTTCGAATTGACTATTGGTTTAAAGTGCGACTCAATCGTCTTTTGGTGAACAAGAGAATGTTTTGGTTTGTTATCTATTTTAACTAATAACAAATAAGCAAGTTTCGTTGATTAAACTAAACGTTAATTAGGAAAATATTTAAATCATAAAACTTTGTAAAACTTTAACACTTAAAAACTTAGTCAATCGAAATAATGCAAATCATGTCCATCGGAATACACCAAAATTACAACCATCGGAATACATAAACAAGTCATCGGAATAATTCATGTTAATAACCATCGGAATAATCAAGGTCAATTCTATTGGAATGTAGAGTGGTCGCAATATCCAGATCGGAATAATCCAACACTTTTGTCGCAAAGTGGTTCAGATCGGAATGATGTAAAGTAAAAATGGGCAGCACTTCGTCTTAACAAGACCTTAGTCCCGTCAGAATGTGCGATCGCAATGAGCGATCGCAACCCAGATCGGAATAAAGGGGAATTACCAAACGATCGCAAAGTAGAACCCTAATGGGTTATTGCGATCAAAACGATGACACCCGTCAGAATGTGCAAAAACCCCAAGATTGCGATGGAAGCTAACTTAATCCGAGATTGGTGGCAAGTTTTAAAACTCAATAAGCTGATGCAATAAGCTATTCTACCAAACCTTTAACAATTCAAAAAGCTTAAATTTGATAACTTCTAAAACGTGAAAGATTACAAACTTTATGAAATGGCTTTTGAAATGACTAAAACCTTGTGAAATCCGAAAATCAATAAGCTAAAACTTGTAATAAGTCAATAAGCATTATGAGCTTATAACTTATACGTGTAAGAGCTTAAGTATAAACAAAGAAGATTAATCCTTCAATCACGAAATCATTAAATCATACGCATGAAGTATGCAAATCGGATCAAAGGTAATGTAAATCAAGAAATGTAGAATGAGATTAAGGATTAAAAGCTTAAATAGAACTTGATTAATAAAATAAGCAATACACAAATGTTTAATGTTGAAAGACTAAAAGAAAAGATGAAACTTAGTGAGAGAAAGTTTAAGACTTTCTCTCTCTAAAACTAGAAAGAAAAGTGAAAAATGAAAAACTAAAAATTAAAGACTAACTCCCTCCTAATGACTATTAGGAGGGTATTTATAAGGAAGGTGGAAGGAGTGCATGTGTTGCATCTTCTTTCTTTCTTTCTTCACGTCTTCTCGACTCGACTTTAATTCTTTGTCTTTTGTCGATGTCGTCTCGGGATTTGAACTTGTCTTTTAATTTTTCTTCTTCTATTAGACTTAAGTTCTTTGTCTTTATTAAACTTCCGTCTTTAGACTTTTTCTTCGATAAATCTTCAGAATAGGTCCTGGACTTCCGTTCTTTTTGCACTCTTGATCTTTTGACTTCGTCTTTTCCCGTTTTCTTCGATAAAAGCCCGTGAAAACCCGTGTTTTCTTCCTTTTTCATATTTTGGTCCTAAAACACAATAAAAACACAAACCACGCATAATTCTGACTTTTATGACATAAATCACGCGTTTTGGTCTTGTTATTATTGGAAATAAGTGGTAAAAGGATAAGTGTTTTCACACTTATTAAATTCCCTACACTTGACCATTGCAATGCCCTCATGCAATGCATTAATTTTAAAGCACGGTTTACATTTTCCATCATAAATAACCCACCTTGGCCTTTATTAAATACTAAACATAAAAAGATAGAAACAAGTAAAGAAATTAAAAACTTACATTGGGTTTTGGCTGCCATGAACGTTTATCATCCTCAAGTTTCACGTTCCCCATACCAAGCTTAAAAACGAGATCATTGTTATTATAAGTTAGAAAACTGTTACGAACTCATGTGGGCCAATTATTCACTTAGACTCCCTTATTCCTAGGTGTATCTCTTATATTTTATTTTTGTCTTGAATGATCACGAGGATGCATTGTTTGACTTATTTTGATAGTTATTTAGGCCGAAAATAAAGTGCACGATTTAATCAATAGTTAGCTAAAGGACCAAATCTTGTAAAACTGCTTCTCGGGACCTCATAAAGTTCATATCTTGGCATAACTCGCTTCACGATTTGAGACCTTTCTCGGACCGATATTTGGCAGCGACTTCATACTTCGAATCTTGAGAGACGTTCATGAAATAATGGCCTTCTCTTCATAATAGGAATTTCTTCACTTGAAGTTTTGAGAGATTCTTCATCTTTGGACCACGACTTCTTCATTTTTCTCCAATCTTTATTTTGGACTTTGATATACAACGATCCGCCTCCTTTTAGGACTTGGATCTATTTATCCTCATACCTTGTTAGGGTCTTTTTGGATAGACTTCTCCATAATCTTTTGGGGAGTATTTGCTTTTCGTCGTGTGTCTCGATCCTTCATATTGATTTTCGATAAATGATTCTTCACATCACTTTTGGATCTTTAGCAACAAACTGTAGCCCTCATGCCTTGTTAGGGCCTTTTCGGACTCGCCAATCTTCGCTTCCCGATTCAATAAGTTATGCATTGGCTATGAACTCTAATCCGTACCGAGCAACTTTTAAACGATCTAGGGCTAGAAGCTAAGTAACCTTTTAAATCGTACAACCTTATTTATTGCAGATAAATTTATTAACAAGCGAAGGGAGAATAGGCTTATAATTAACTCACATAAATTCACGAAAGAATACCGAACTTATAATTGACTCTATCATCTCTCGTCCTCCACAGTTCAAAATCTCAAGGAATGAGACTCGTGGATGCTTAGCCTATTAAATCAAAGTTTTGGGTTTTCGAGTCGCCTATAGGATCTTGCAAATTCTTAGACTTTTTCAAGTTTAGAATTCGCATTTTAAAGTTCCCTTGATAAACGACTCTCTAGGATCAATTATAGGAACTTGCGAAAAGTTCTTGTTCTTAACCCGTGAGAGTTAGGACTTTCGCGTTTTATAGCTCCCTATATAAAAGCCTAGCAAAACTTGACTTAAACACGTTAAGGATACTAGCTAGAGTAAATTTAGATAAGTAAACTCGGGTTGAGTCAAAATATTCATGACTAAGAAAAATTTAAAACCACTTTATTGAATATTTATTCTAGCAAGGAAAGAAAATAAACATAACAAAGGAAAGTACAACTATACAACTAGGCCAAAATAGATTAAAAATTTTGAAAAATGTCGAAAAATCAAATTTTCCGGTTAAAATGAGGGCAAATGTATGGAAAAGACCACTTACATCGATAGAAGTCCCCCTACACTTGAGATAAACATTGTCCTCAATTTTTGAGCATGTGGGAGTAAACTCCCCTACACTTAGGACATTGTGTACTTTGTTTAAATCAAGCTAAGGGAAGGACAACTAAAGTGATTTCAATGTGAACATATAAAATATGAAATATTGAATCACAAGAGTTTAGAATAGAACCGGGAAGATGGGAACACGGCATCACGGTTCGTCAAAAGTCATCAAGATGCTCTTTGAAGCTTGAATCCCTGCACAGCACAAGAAACAAGGCAACAAACACATACGGGGCTCCCCCCTACACTTATTATGAAAGCAGTAAAGGATAGATCACGGGTTTCCTCCTGAGAAGCGCTTGTTTTTGTTCACCGAGTCACGATCCTGACTCGACCCAATTTAGTTCATGGGGAACGTGGTGAGGGATGGAATCATCTCATGAGAGATGTCCTCACCAAAGTACAGCTTCAAACGCTGGCCATTCACCTTGAAATTGGGCCCATTTGGCTGAGAAAGCTCAATGGTCCCATATGGAAAGACTTTGGCGACGGTGAATGGGCCAGACCAGCGGCTCTTCAACTTGCCAGAGAAGATCTTCAATCGAGAGTTAAAAAGTAAGACTTGATCACCAACGTGGAACTCTCGGTTCTTGATTTTTGCATCATGAATGATCTTCGTCTTCTCCTTGTAGATCAGCGAGTTCTCATAAGCTTCATTCCTCAGTTCATTTAGCTCGTTGAGTTGAACCTTGTGATGATCACCGGCTTTGTTGATGTCGAAGTTAGCCCACTTCAAGGCCCAGCGCGCCTTATGTTCCAGCTCGATGGGGAGGTGGCATGCTTACCCGTACACAAGACGATAAGGTGTACAACCGATCGGGGTCTTATAAGCAGTACGGAAAGCCCACAGAGCATCATCTAACTTATCGGCCCACGCGGCGCGATGCTCTCCCACAGTACGTTCCAAAATTCTCTTCAATCTACGGTTGGATATCTCGGCTTGACCGTTGGTTTGAGGATGATAAGCGGTGGAAAGACGATGATTGACACCATACTTAGCCATGACTCTTGCAAATTGATCGTTTCAAAAATGAGTCCCGCGGTCACTGATAATAGCACGAGGAACACCAAATCGAGCAAACAGTTGTTTCAAGAAATTACAAACCACCCTCTCGTCGTTAGTGGGTAAAGCCTTGGCTTCAACCCATTTGGAAACGTAGTCAACAACGACAAGGATGTATTTGTTGCCTTTAGAAGAAGGGAATGGCCCCATAAAGTCGATGCCCCATACGTCAAAGATTTCACATTCCTGTATGAAATTTTGAGGCATCTCATCTTTATGTGTGATCTTGCCTTGGCGTTGGCAAGCATCACAATGCTTAACCATTTCGTGAGCATCACGATAAATGGTGGGCTAATAGAATCCAGAATCAAACACTTTCTTAGCGGTGTAGTTGGGACCAAAGTGACCACCGGTGGGTCCTCTATGGCAAGCATCAAGGATTTGCAAAGCTGCCGGTCCATCAACACAACGATGAATGATCAGATCAGCACATTGTTTGAATAGATAAGGGTCATCCCAAAAGTAAGTCTTAATATCATTCAAGAACTTCTTATTTTGTTGGGATGTTAACCCTTGGATGAGAATACCACCCGCTAAGTAGTTTGCAATGTCCGCAAACCACGGGGTGTCATCAAGATTGAGATTTATAGACATTAAGGTCTCAAGGGGGAAAGAGTCATTGATCTCCTTGTTCGGATGATCCTCTTGATACGGATCCTCAAGTCGACTCAGATGATCCGCGGCTAGGTTTTTTAGCACCCTTCTTGTCACGAATTTCAATGTTGAATTCTTGAAGGAGTAAAACCCAGCGAAGAAGTCTTGGCTTAGAGTCGTGCTTAGTCATTAAGTACTTCAACGCGGAATGGTCCGTGTATACGATGGTGGGGGATAAAACAAGATAGGGGCGGAATTTTTCAAAAGCATAGACAACAGTTAAAAGCTCTTTTTCGGTTGTCGTATAATGCAATTGAGCACCCGTCATTGTTTTGCTAGCATAGTGGATTGGTTGGAAATGTTTGTTGATCCTTTGTCCCAAAACCGCACCAATAGCAAATTCGCTAGCATTGCACATCAATTCAAAAGGCAGCTCCCAATTAGGGGTAACCAAGACCGGTGCCTTAGTTAGCTTATCCTTAAGAAGATTGAAGGCGTCGAGACACTCTTTAGAAAAGATAAAAGGAGTATCTTTTTCCAAGAGGTGGGTCATCGGGCGAGTGATTTTAGAGAAATCCTGAATGAATCGACGATAGAAGCCCGCATGACCCAGAAAACTTCTCACACCCTTCACGGTGGAAGGTGGAGGTAATTTGGCTATGACATCTACTTTAGAACGGTCGACTTCAAGACCGGCTTTAGATATTTTGTGTCCTAGCACAATGCCTTCTTTTACCATAAAATGGCATTTTTCCCAATTCAGAACAAGGCGAGTGTCTTCGCACCGCTTAAGCATACGTTCCAAATTGGCAAGGAAAGAAGAGAAGGAATCCCCGAAGACCGAGAAATCATCCATGAAGACTTCCATGGTTTGCTCAACCATGTCATGGAAGATAGCCAACATGCACCTTTGGAAAGTCCCGGGGGCATTGCATAAGCCAAAAGGCATTCTTTTGTAAGCAAATGTGCCATAGGGACAAGTGAATGTTGCCTTTTCTTGATCTTAGGGATCGATGGGTATTTGTAAATAACCCGAGAAACCATCAAGAAAGCAGTAATATTCATTACCCGCTAAACGTTCAAGCATTTGGTCCATAAAAGGTAGAGGGAAATGATCCTTTCTCGTGGCATCATTGAGTTTGCGGTAGTCTATACAAACTCTCCACCCAGTAACGAGACGGGTAGGAATCAACTCGTTGTTTGCATTGGGCACAACGGTAATTCCGCCTTTCTTAGGCACACAATGGACTGGACTAACCCATGGTGAATCCGAAATAGGGTAAATCATACCCGCATCAAGAAGTTTGATAACCTCTTTTTTGATGACTTCATGGATTTTAGGATTCACCCTTCTTTGGCTTTGAATGGTGGGCTTAAAGTCGTCCTCCATGAGAATTTTATGTGTGAAAAAGTGAGGATCAATTCCGCGAATGTCGGAGATTTTCCAAGCGAAAGCTCTTTTATGCTTCTTCAACACGGCGATGAGTCGGGCTTTTTCTTCTTCTTTCAGGTCCTTCGCGGTGATGACCGGTAACTTCTCGTTGTCTTCAAGGAAAACGTACTCAAGATGAGGAGGTAGGTCCTTAATCTCAAGAGTGGGAGGATCCTCAATAGATGGTGAAACTAACAATGGATCATCATTAGTCGCCTCTTTAGGAGAAGGAGGAGAAAACGGGTCTTCATTGAGAAGTCTCTCAATAGTACGAATGTCTTCATCCCAATCGGTGGACGAATTATCATACTTAATATCGAGAGGACCCAAGCTAGCTTCGAAATCATCCAAGTCACTTTCTCCAAAAGGAGTCAATGTCGGAGCAGTTGAGGCAACGGTCTCAACATTGGGAAGAGAAGAAAGAGTACTTTTGCAAGCATCATGAAAATGTTCTTCACAAGCCTCATCGAGAACATCAATAACATTAACACTCTCATATGAATAAGGTTGCTTAAAAATCTTACCCATGTTGAAGACAATTTTATCGTCACCAACTCTCATGATTATTTCACCCGCGGCTACATCAATGAGAGTGCGAGCGGTCCTCAGGAATGGACGTCCAACGATTAATGGAACACGGGGGTCCATTTCGTAATCAACGACAACAAAATCCGCCGGGAAGGTGAATTTGTCAACGCCAACAAAGACATCTTCGGCTATCCCCAATGGATAAGCAACCGCACGGTTAGCTAATTCCAAAGTCATTTTGGTGGGGGCTAGCTCGGGGAGAGATAATTTCTTCCAAACACTTAAAGGCATTAAGTTTATACTGGCACCTAGATCGGCTAGGGCCATGCAATTCTCTACTCCCGGGAAGTTGCAAGGAATCAAGAAGCGACCCGGATCACCAAGTTTGGTGGGCAATTTCCTTAAGAGCACTGCGGAGCAGTTCTCATTAAGCTGGGTCTGAGCAATGTCAATAAGCTTCTCCTTATCACTTAAAAGATCTTTAAACATCTTAGCGTATTTGGGCATGTGAGCGAGAGCCTCAGCAAAGGAGATGTTAAAATTCAATTGTTTAAACATTTTTAGAAAGTTTGAAACCTGAATATCATCCTTGCTCTTTTGCTTCTCTTTCCTCAACCTTGAAGGATAAGGTATATTGGATGAAGAAGAAGGCTTTAGGGAAATAGGATCACTCACTACCACGGGTGGTGGGGAAATGGGGATAGAAGGTGAAGGAGGTGAGGAAAGTTGCTCTTTTTCCTTATTCACAATCACGGGTGGAGGTGTAGGAAGCTCGGGTTCCATATAACCTTTTCCACTACGAGTGGTGATTGCTTTCATCTCCCCTCTTGGATTCGCAACGGTGTTACTCGGAAGAGTACCCAAAGAAGAGGGTTGATTACCTTGGATGAGCGAACCAATCATATCACGAATGTTAAGCGCTTGAGTGCTGAAAGAATCTCCAATGTCGGCACGAATTTCATTGCTTTGTTTTGCCATGTCATTCCTTAGCTTGGCTCGAATATCGCTCCCTTGTTTCGCCATTTCGCCCTTCAAGTTGATGACTTGACTCTGAAGATTCGTCACCAGCTCCCGATTAGTTTTCATGAACGTTTCGACGTCTGGATTCACTGCCATCGGTTGATTGAGAGGTGGAGCTTGGTAAGCTTGAGAATTTCCTTGAGGTGGGTATGGGTTTCTTTGGGATTGATATTGATTGTTAGCACGAGGTTGGGATTGGTTGTTTCGGTTATAGCTTTGTTGTTGGTTTTGGTTTGTAGGAGGGAAACCGGGTGGAGCAAGATAATTGTTGGAACGATAACTTAGCAAGCTACGGTCTCCTTGAGGACGAGCTTGATAGCCTCCCGTGGGATAAGTACCGTATGCTGCGTTAACGTTTTCAGAAAAATTGCCTTGGGTAGAAGGACAATCATTATAAGAATGAGGACCACCACATGTGTCACAAGAAATAGCAACAGCTTTAGCTTGTTTAAAGTGGTTTGTGGCCATGGTCATGAAATTCTTGTTCATCTCAGCGAGTTGTCGAGAAATTTCAGTCATCTCGGGATTGGAAGTAGTAGAAGAAACATTGACTCTCGAGTTAGATCTTGAGGATGCGGATGAATCCCAATTCTTGTGGTGAGTAGTCATGTTTTCAATCAACTCTCAACACTCCTCCGGTCTCCTTTTCATGAAAGTACCACCGGCGGCGGCGTGATCGTGTCACGATCACGAAAAGTGAGACCATTGTAGAAGGTATCAATGAGAGTGACGGGGAGCATGTTGTGATTTGGACAACGGTCGATCAAATCATTGTATCGTTCCCAAGCATCGAAAAGCGATTCATCATTGTCTTGCATGAATCCACTGATTTGGTTACGAAGGCTAGTGACCATGGATGGGGGAAAGTAGCGCGACAAAAAGCGTTGAGTCATGTCATTCCACGTATGAATAGAATTCTTAGGAAGACGGTCAAACCATTTTTCGGCATGGTGAGAAAGCGAGTGGGGAAAAAGTTGAAGGCGAAGGTCATCCATAAAAACACCGGGGCACTTCATGCTTTGGGTGATGGTAATGAATTTGTCGAGGTGTTTGTTGGCATCATCATCCGGAATTCCGCGAAATGGGTTCGTTTGCACTTGTTGGATCATGTGATGCTTCAACGAAAACTCCTGAGCCGTGACGTGCATCGGCGCAATCGGGCCTCCGCGTCCGTTCATGGTGGGTTGACATAATTCCTCCATTGTTCGTAAATCAGGTAGGTGGACATTATTGTTGTTGTTGTTATTGTTGTTATTGAGATTGGGTAGAGGTGGGTTATTATTGTTGTTATTAACACCAGCCATATCTAGATCTTCACGAGTCTCGGGCTCAGAATAGTTCGAAGATCTAGTACGCATACACCTGCAGAAGAAAAATATACACAGAGAATATCTATATAATATATATAATCTTTTTGGTGCAAAACCTTTTGAAAAGAATTGCTTTTTATGAATTTATAATGTTTTTGTATTTTTTAAAAATTGTATATTTTTTAGGATTTTTGAAAAATTTTAAAGCAAGGAAAATAACGTTCAAAGAACGGATCCCAAAATTCAATGCGTCTCTCACTAAAAACCTTTAATCGTAACGAAAAGAGCCGGCAGCGGCGCCATTTAATACTAGGCTTTTACACCAAGTATGAAAGTTCGTTGAACCGATCTTTTCGAATTGACTATTGGTTTAAAGTGCGACTCAATCGTCTTTTGCTGAACAAGAGAATATTTTGGTTTGTTATCTATTTTAACTAATAACAAATAAGCAAGTGTCGTTGATTAAACTAAACATTAATTAGGAAAATATTTAAAACTTAAAACTTTGTAAAACTTTAACACTTAAAAACTTAGTCAATCGAAATAATGCAAATCATGTCCATCGGAATACACCAAAATTACAACCATCGGAATACATAAACAAGTCATCGGAATAATTCATGTTAATAACCATCGGAATAATCAAGGTGATAACTGATTTTTTTTTACCTAGTAAGAAAGATTCGTTGATGTGTGTCTAATCGAATTGATCTTAGTTTTCTATGTGACTCAGTTTTATTTTGGTAAAACAAATAATTTTGGTTGTTTTTAAATTTAAATGTACAAAGACTTAAAAGTAAATGTCATTAAAGTAAAGGGCAAGTATAAGTAAAGTGCGTGAAAATAGATCTAAATCTAATTAAACAAAAGTATGCAATATTTAAAAACGTGACGAAAAGTAACTTAATTAAAATGACTAAAAATTAAAGCGTGATGGAAATTAAAGTTAGGCAAGTATTAAAAACTTAAGCTAAAAATTAAACAAGTCAAAATAAGAGAAAACAACCCTCCAATTGGAATATATTCCGATCACACCTTGATCGGAATATCAAACCAACCCTGATCGGAAAGTCAAAGATGTCCAATCGGAATATGTCACGTACACCAATCGGAATATCAAACGAACCTCAGATCGGAATGATGAGACCTCCTTTGATCGGAATGTTGGAATGGATTTGGTCGGAATGTAGATCGGAACCCACGATCGGAATATCTGTCACCTTACCCAATCGGAATCTCCAAAATGACACCTCGATCGGAATGTTTAAAGATGGATTCAGATCGGAATCCTGTCACAACCCCAGATCGGAATACCACTATCTCACCCCAATCGGAATACCAAGCTCCCACGATCGGAAAGTAAAACCCTTTTCAGATCGGAACCGATCGGAATGTATACCCTCCTTCCGATTGTCACGGTCGGAATACGGAGACTTGGATGGAAATTAAGCTAAGTAAATAAGCTATTGTTCTAATAAGCACAAGACTAAAATCCTAGCTAAAACCGTGTAAAAATAAGCTATAAAACTGAAAGTTGAAAACTTTTAAGATACGAAAAAGATAAACTTTAAGAAAAACAACTTTTATATAAAAATAACTTTTATAAAAACTATATAAACTTGAAAATAAATCAAATAAGCTATGAAAATAAGAAGTTTCAAACAATTAAAAGCTTAAAAATCAAATCTTTAACAAATCAACAAGATAAAAACGTGTAAATCAAAGAAAGGTAGAAGAAGATTAAGATCAACAAGATAAAGTAAAGGTGCAAGAAATTTAAGAAACACTTACTTGAAAATTAAAGGTAATTAAAAGTGCAAGACAAGTAATTAAATGTGCAAGTAATTAAATGTGCATAAAATAAAGATGGAAGAACTAATTGTCACGATTAGTCAACAAGAACTAAATGAATGAATAAGAGGGGTTTATATAGGTGATTAGGGAGTGGTTAGGGGAAGCTTCCTCCCTCCTTCCTTTCTTGTTAATTGCACCATCAAGTCCTTCCTTCTTAATCTTTTTGTTAATCTTGGAATGTGATGACTTTTGGCTCGGGATTTCTTTGGACTCGTCTTTTAATTCTTCGATAAATAAGACTTGAGTTCCTCGGCTTTAAGTAAACTTCCGTCTTTTGACTTTATCTTCGATAAATCTTCAGAATTGGTCTTGGACTTCCGTTCTTTATCCTCTCTTGACTCCTTGACATCGTCTTTCATCCTTTTCTTCAATAAAAGTCCGTAAATGCCCGTGAATTCCCGTGTTTTCTCCACTTTTCACCTTTTCGTCCTAAAACATAACAAAAACACAAACCACGCATAATTCCGACACAAAAGACATAAAATACACGTTTTGGTCCGGTTTTTATTGTAATTAAGTGGTAGAAAAGATGGGTGTTTACACACCTATCAAATCCCCTACACTTGACCATTGCAATGTCCTCATGCAATGCATTAGTTACAAAGCATGTTTACACTTTTCATCATAATCAATCCATATTGGCCTTTATTAAAGAGATAGAAAATTATAAAAATGCAAAGCAAAGATATTAAAAGCATACCTTGGGTTTTGAAAATGTCATGAATAATCATCATCCTCAACTTTTCACTTTCTCCAAACCAAGCTTAAAAACGAGATCATTGTTATTATAAGTTAGTAGACTAACACGAACTCATGTGGGCTAATTATTCACTTAGACTCCCTTATTCCTATGGGTATCTCTTATATTTTATTATTTGTCTTGAATGATCACGAAGATGCATTGTTTGACTTATTTCGATAATTATTTAGTCTGAAAATAAAGTGCACGATTTAATCAATAGTTAGCTAAAGGACCAAATCTTTTAAAACTGCTTCTCGGGATATCAGAAAGTTCATATCTTGGCATAACTTGGTTCGCGATTTGAGACCTTTCTCGGGCCGATATTTGGCAGCGACTTCATACTTCAAATCTTGAGAGACGTTCATGAAATAATGGTCTTCTCTTCATAATTGGAATTTCTTCACTTGGAATTTTTGAGAGATTCTTCATATATGGACCACGACTTCTTCATTTTTCTCCAATCTTTATTTTGGATTTTGATATACAACGATCCGCCTCCTTTATTGACTTGGATCTATTTATCCTCATACCTTGTTAGGGTCTTTTCGGATACACTTCTCCATGACTTTTTGGGAGTTTTTGCTTTTCGTCGTGTGTCTCGATCCTTCATATTGATTTTCGATAAATGATTCTTCTCATCACTTTTGGATCTTTAGCAACAAAACATAGCCCTCATGCCTTGTTAGGGCCTTTTCGGACTCGCCAATCTTCGCGCCCCGCTTCATAAGTTATGCCTTGGCTATGAACTCTCGTCATTACCGAGCAACTTTTAAACGATCTGGGGCTAGAAGCTAAGTAACTTTTCAAATCGTACAACCTTATTTATTAGCAGATAAATTTATTAGCAAGCGATGGGAGAATAGGCTTATAATTAACTCACATAAATTCACGAAAGAGTACCGAACTTATAATTGACTCTATCATCTCTCGTTCTCCACAGTTTAAAATCTCAAGTAATGAGACTCGTGGATACTTAGCCTATTAAATCAAAGTTTTGGGTTTTCGAGTCGCCTATAGGATCTTGCAAATTCTTAGACTTTTTCAAGTTTAGAAATCGCTTCTTAAAGTTCCCTTGATAAACGACTCTCTAGGATCAATTATAGGAACTTGCGAAAAGTTCTTGTTCTTAACCCGTGAGAGTTAAGACTTTCGCGTTTTATAGCTCCCTATATAAAAGCCTAGCAAAACTTGACTTAAACACGTTAAGGATACTAGCTAGAGTAAACTCGGATTGAGTCAAAAGATTCACAACGTTTGAAAATTAAAACCACTTATTAAACATTTATTCTAGCAAAGAAAGAAAATAACTATACAAAAGGGAAAAACTAATAGGCCAAAATAGATCGAAAATTTTGGAAAATGTCGAAAAATTGATTTTCCGGTTAAAATGAGGACAAAAACAAGGAAAAGACCACTTAACTTCGATAGAAGTCCCCCCTACACTTAAGATAAACATTGTCCTCAATGTTTAAGCATGTGGGAGTAAACTCCCCTATACTTAGGACATTGTGCACGTTGTTTAAATCTCGCTAAGGAAAAGACAACTAAAGAGATTCCTATTTTAATATTGAAAAAATATAAAAATAGTGAATCGAAAAGAGTTTAGGATAGAACCGGGAAGAAGTGGAACATGGAATCACGGGTCGTCAAGAATCATTAAGAGTGGATCATTGAAGCTCGAATCCCTGATTAAGAAGTGAGGAGAGGAAATAGCAATCCAAAGGGGTCCCCCCTACACTTATGATAAAGAAAGCGAAAAGATAGATGCATGGGTTGCCTCCCAAGAAGCGCTTGGTTTTTGTTAAACGAGTCGTGAGCCTGACTCGACCTTGATCATCAACGGAAGTAGCATGAAACAAATCCACCAGGATCAAAGACATAGTTTTCATCCATCAATAGGCAAGAGCTTAAGGTGAACAAGGCAAGCCAAAAGAGAAGCGGCAAGGTTCCCTTAAGCAGAGATGGAGCACAGTAGAAGCAAGTATGAAGCGGTGCAAGCATGTCTTCCAAATTTCCAAAGATTTTTCCTTTTATTTCATCAGGTGGATACTGAGATGGCTTAAAGACTTCAATACCGGGATCGAACACCTTTTCCTTCAGGGGAAAATAGCACTCCGGCTCAGCTGAGTGTGAAGAAGATCCGCAAAGAAGCACAACCTCGTCCTCAGAAGTGGGACAAAGAGGTGTCAAATCATACGTGCAACGGATTTCGGTGTTAACCGGTTTCTTCTCCTTGGACAAAATGCTCTTCAAATCCAAAGTAGGATCAAGACGATAATCTTCAAAGTCCAAAGGAGGTGCATCACTCTCATGAGGGAAGTATGTGTTAAGAAATTCAGAGAAATCTTCCTCGAATGAGTAATCGTCCAAAGTAGGATCGAGTGATGGCGGAGGATCTTCATCATGTGAAGAATCGCTCGAGAGAGTATCAGCCTCATCGAAATCATCGAATGTGGGCAGCTCGGGATACTCAGAAGTACAATCAAAATCATCCGAATCTGAGCTAGAATTATCATCTTCATAAGCATCAAAGACCGGTGGAGAATCAAAAATGGGAGAAGCGTCCAAAGTAGGGAGAGAATCATCTACATTATCTTCAAAGAGTGGATTATCAGTGGAAGACTCGAATAGAGGATTGTCATAGACGGTAAAGTCATCGAGCACATTTATCATATTCACTGATTCTCGGCCTCCAAAAGATCTGCCGGTAAGCTTCCCCATTTTAAAAATTTTAGAATCATCCCCGACTCGTAAGATTAACTCACCTTCGGCCACATCTATTAAAGCACGTCCGGTTCTCAAGAATGGCCGACCAAGTATTAGAGGAATACGAGGGTCCATTTCATAATCAACTACAACAAAATCGACCGGGAAAGTAAATGTGCCAACTTTGATAAACACGTCTTCGGCTATACCAACGGGGTAAGCGAGAGTGCGATTTGCAAGTTCAAGAGTCATCTTTGTTGGAGTGAGGTCGGGTAATGATAGTGTTTTCCAAACACTCAATGGCATAAGATTAATACTAGCCCCGAGATCAGCAAGGGCAGTAAATTCTTCAGTTTTGTTGAACACGCAAGGCAACACGAAACGACCGGGATCTCCAAGTTTTTCCAGAAGTTCTTTAAGAATAACTGCAGAGCAGTTTTCATTTAAGCGTGTGTTGGCGAGTTCAATCAGCTTCTCCTTCTTGTTAAGCAATTCCTTAAATGCTTTAACAAATTTGGGCATGTGGACAAGTGCTTCAAGAAAGCTAATGTTAAAATTCATTTGAGAAATCATCTTGATATAGCTAGTCACTTGAGCGTCCTCCTTGTTTAGCATTTTGTTCTTGCCCAAGCGAGAAGGATAAGGGATATTAGGTTTGGGTGGTGAAGGTGCAGGTGTAGGTAAAGGTTGAGATGTTGAAGGATCATTGGTGGGAACTTCATCACGTCGAGGCGGAGACGGTAATGGTGCACTATTACTAGGTGTAGGAGGGGTAGGGATACATGGTGGTGGAGGAGGTGTAGATGATGGTGGTGGGATTGGTGGTCCTACGATGGTGACTCCACTACGAGTAGTAATAGCACTCACATTGGCTCGCGGATTGGTGACGGTGTTTGAAGGTAGAGAACTTGAAGAAGAAGGTTGAGCAGGGGGCAAGAAACTAGCAAGCATATTCTTCAAATCATTGTTTTGATTGCTGAAGGAGGATTGAATATCATTTCGAAGCTCGGATCTTATCTCATTTCCTTGCTTTGTGATATCCCCTTTAAGATTGATAATTTGGCTCTGCAGATTCTTGATTTGCTCACCTTGGGTTCTCATGATTGCCTCAACATCCGGATTACTGGGTGGGGTTTGTTGGGCGGGTGGGTGATAAGGATTAGAAGCTCTTGGTGGGATTTGGTTGCTTCTAGTGTAGTTGTTGACGGGGTTTTGGTTTTGAGGAGAAAAACCGGGTGAAAGGTAATTGTTGGATCGGTAGCTCAGCAGATTTCTGTCCCCTTGAGGTCGAGCTTGGTAATTTTCCGGTGAATAATTACCGTAAGCTGCATACACATTTTCCGGATTTCCTTGTGTCGAAGGACAATCGGTGTATGAGTGAGGACCGCCACATGTTTCACAAAGATTAGCAACCGCTTTAACTTGTTGTTGTTGTTGATTTGAAGCGAGAAGCGTAATACTTTTGCTCATTTCAGTCATCATGCGGGTGAGTTCGGTCATCTCAGGGTTTGCTGAGGTTGAGGAAACATTGACTCTCGGGTTGTTCCTAGAAGATGCAGAGGAATCCCAGTTTTTGTGGTGAGTAGTCATGTTCTCAATTAACTCTCTACACTCCTCGGGTCTCCTTTTCATGAATGTGCCACCGGCGGCTGCATTGATCGTATCACGATCTCGAAAAGTCAATCCGTTGTAGAAAGTATCGATCAAGGTGACCGGAAGCATGTTGTGGTTTGGACATCGATCGATCAAGACATTATATCTCTCCCAAGCATCAAAAAGAGATTCATCAGGGTCTTGCATGAAGCCGCTGATTTGATTGCGAAGGCTTGTGACCATGGATGGTGGAAAGTAGCGCGACAAAAAGCGTTGAGTCATGTCATCCCAAGTGTGAATAGAATTCTTCGGGAGACGATCAAACCATTTCTCGGCATGATGTAATAGAGTGTGTGGAAAGAGTTGTAGGCGAAGCTCATCCATAGTGGCACCAGCCAACTTCATGCTCTGGGTGATTGTAATGAACTTGTCGAGGTGTTTGTTGGCATCATCATCAGGCAATCCTCTAAATGGGTTTGTTTGCACTTGCTGAATCATGTGGTGCTTCAACGAAAACTCAGGAGCGTTGATTTGCATCGGCGCAATCGGTCCTCCTCGTCCAAACATTGTTGGTTGACAAAGTTCCTCCATGGTCCGAAGATCGGGCTGTGGGGGAGCATTGTTGTTATTATTATTATTATTGAGGTGCGGTAGTTGATTATTGTTGTTAACACCTGCCATATCTAAATCTTCTTGAGGCTCGGGCTCTTGATAATTAGAAGATCTAGTACGCATACACCTGAAAATGCAAAAGAAAACAAAACCAAACACAAAGACAATATATATACACAATAAAGATAAAATCTTTTTGGATTTTTGATATTTTTAATTTTTATGGTTTTTACGAATTTTATAATTTTTATGATTTTTTGAAATTTTAGTGCAAGAAAAATAACGCTCACAAGTGAACGGATCCCAAAAAGCAACGTGTCTCTCACAAAAAACTGTTGATCTTTACGAAAAGAGCCGGCAGCGGCGCCATTTGATAACTGATTTTTTTTTACCTAGTAAGAAAGATTCGTTGATGTGTGTCTAATCGAATTGATCTTAGTTTTCTATGTGACTCAGTTTTATTTTGGTAAAACAAATAATTTTGGTTGTTTTTAAATTTAAATGTACAAAGACTTAAAAGTAAATGTCGTTAAAGTAAAGGGCAAGTATAAGTAAAGTGCGTGAAAATAGATCTAAATCTAATTAAACAAAAGTATGCAATATTTAAAAACGTGACGAAAAGTAACTTAATTAAAATGACTAAAAATTAAAGCGTGATGGAAATTAAAGTTAGGCAAGTATTAAAAACTTAAGCTAAAAATTAAACAAGTCAAAATAAGAGAAAACAACCCTCCAATCGGAATATATTCCGATCACACCTTGATCGGAATATCAAACCAACCCTGATCGGAAAGTCAAAGATGTCCAATCGGAATATGTCACGTACACCAATCGGAATATCAAACGAACCTCAGATCGGAATGATGAGACCTCCTTTGATCGGAATGTTGGAATGGATTTGGTCGGAATGTAGATCGGAACCCACGATCGGAATATCTGTCACCTTACCCAATCGGAATCTCCAAAATGACACCTCGATCGGAATGTTTAAAGATGGATTCAGATCGGAATCCTGTCACAACCCCAGATCGGAATACCACTATCTCACCCCAATCGGAATACCAAGCTCCCACGATCGGAAAGTAAAACCCTTTTCAGATCGGAACCGATCGGAATGTATACCCTCCTTCCGATTGTCACGGTCGGAATACGGAGACTTGGATGGAAATTAAGCTAAGTAAATAAGCTATTGTTCTAATAAGCACAAGACTAAAATCCTAGCTAAAACCGTGTAAAAATAAGCTATAAAACTGAAAGTTGAAAACTTTTAAGATACGAAAAAGATAAACTTTAAGAAAAACAACTTTTATATAAAAATAACTTTTATAAAAACTATATAAACTTGAAAATAAATCAAATAAGCTATGAAAATAAGAAGTTTCAAACAATTAAAAGCTTAAAAATCAAATCTTTAACAAATCAACAAGATAAAAACGTGTAAATCAAAGAAAGGTAGAAGAAGATTAAGATCAACAAGATAAAGTAAAGGTGCAAGAAATTTAAGAAACACTTACTTGAAAATTAAAGGTAATTAAAAGTGCAAGACAAGTAATTAAATGTGCAAGTAATTAAATGTGCATAAAATAAAGATGGAAGAACTAATTGTCACGATTAGTCAACAAGAACTAAATGAATGAATAAGAGGGGTTTATATAGGTGATTAGGGAGTGGTTAGGGGAAGCTTCCTCCCTCCTTCCTTTCTTGTTAATTGCACCATCAAGTCCTTCCTTCTTAATCTTTTTGTTAATCTTGGAATGTGATGACTTTTGGCTCGGGATTTCTTTGGACTCGTCTTTTAATTCTTCGATAAATAAGACTTGAGTTCCTCGGCTTTAAGTAAACTTCCGTCTTTTGACTTTATCTTCGATAAATCTTCAGAATTGGTCTTGGACTTCCGTTCTTTATCCTCTCTTGACTCCTTGACATCGTCTTTCATCCTTTTCTTCAATAAAAGTCCGTAAATGCCCGTGAATTCCCGTGTTTTCTCCACTTTTCACCTTTTCGTCCTAAAACATAACAAAAACACAAACCACGCATAATTCCGACACAAAAGACATAAAATACACGTTTTGGTCCGGTTTTTATTGTAATTAAGTGGTAGAAAAGATGGGTGTTTACACACCTATCACAAGGTCAATTCTATTGGAATGTAGAGTGGTCGCAATATCCAGATCGGAATAATCCAACACTTCTGTCGCAAAGTGGTTCAGATCGGAATGATGTAAAGTAAAATTTGGCAGCACTTCGTCTTATCAAGACCTTAGTCCCATCGGAATGTGCGATCGCAATGAGCGATCGCAACCCAGATCAGAATAAAGGGGAATTACCAAACGATCGCGAAGTAGAACCCTAATGGGTTATTGCGATCAAAACGATGACACCCGTCGGATTGTGCAAAAACCCCAAGATTGCGATGGAAGCAAGTTAATCCGAGATTGGTGGCAAGTTTTAAAACTCAATAAGCTGATGCAATAAGATATTCTACCGAACCTTAAACAATTCAAAAAGCTTAAATTTGATAACTTCTAAAACGTGAAAGATTACAAACTTTATGAAATGGCTTTTGAAATGACTAAAACCTTGTGAAATCCGAAAATCAATAAGCTAAAACTTGTAATAAGTCAATAAGCATTATGAGCTTATAACTTATACGTGTAAGAGCTTAAGTATAACCAAAGAAGATTAATCCTTCAATCACGAAATCATTAAATCATACGCATGAAGTATGCAAATCGGATCAAAGGTAATGTAAATCAAGAAATGTAGAATGAGATTAAGGATTAAAAGCTTAAATAGAACTTGATTAATAAAATAAGCAATACACAAATGTTTAATCTTGAAAGATTAAAAGAAAAGATGAAACTTAGTGAGAGAAAGTTTAAGACTTTCTCTCTCTAAAACTAGAAAGAAAAGTGAAAAATGAAAAACTAAAAATTAAAGACTAACTCCCTCCTAATGACTATTAGGAGGGTATTTATAGGGAAGGTGGAAGGAGTGCATGTGTTGCATCTTCTTTCTTTCTTTCTTCACGTCTTCTCGACTCGACTTTAATTCTTTGTCTTTTGTCGATGTCGTCTCGGGATTTGAACTTGTCTTTTAATTTTTCTTCTTCTATTAGACTTAAGTTCTTTGTCTTTATTAAACTTCCGTCTTTAGACTTTTTCTTCGATAAATCTTCAGAATAGGTCCTGGACTTCCGTTCTTTTTGCACTCTTGATCTTTTGACTTCGTCTTTTCCCGTTTTCTTCGATAAAAGCCCGTGAAAACCCCTGTTTTCTTCCTTTTTCATATTTTGGTCCTAAAACACAATAAAAACACAAACCACGCATAATTCCGACTTTTACGACATAAATCACACGTTTTGGTCTTGTTATTATTGGAAATAAGTGGTAAAAGGATAAGTGTTTTCACACTTATTAGTAAGACACGACTACTTAAGTCCTTTTACGCATAGCCAGTGGATTACTCCAAAATCTTCCCATATATTCCAGAAGAACCTTCAAGGAGAAGGACGGTACCATGAGATTATGTGTCGACTACTGTCGGCTTAAACAAATCACCATTCATGACCGTTATTCTCCTCCACATATTGACAACATGTCCAATCGACCTTATAGTGTTAATCACTTTTCCAAGATTGAACTCATGATCATGCTGACAATAGTGACGAGGGAAAGAGCAGGACATGTCCATGACTGCTATTCGTACACGACTCGGTCATGCTAGATTTATGATATTGAATTAGTCTCATCAACGCTCCAAAGACATTATAAGAATGAGTTTCCATGAACTCATAGCAAATTCATCAGTGTTTTCATTGAGGATAACCTGATTTCCTTGAAGCCTAGAAGAAGAATAGGAAGACCATATCTGCACTATGTTGCAAATACTATGACAAGAGAAATTCCACCCTGAAAATTTCCTATATCAGTTTTGGTTGATCACAGTGACATGCTGGATCACATGGATTTGCATGGTTAATCTTACCATGACTCAGCTTATGCGTAAAGGAGATAACCCTACATTACATTAGGTGTTATAGAAGATCCTACGCTAAGAGAAGTTTAGATTCATGGACTCAAAGTTTCGCAACCTTCTATGTGTCAAGTTCGATGAAGCAAGATACAGTTACGTTCATATCTTCATACCTGTCATACAAACAGGTTAAGATAGGACACCAACAGACTGGGATGTTTTCATCATCTGAAATTGTAAATTGAAATGGGACAAGATCTCCATGGATTTTGGTTACCAGATTAACGCAAATTCAGAAGAAGCATGATGCTAATTGGGTAATTGCAAACAGTTTGATCAAGTCTACAAAATCCTTAAATCCGCAAGGATTTCATAACCAACAGATTGATCGGACATGTTTCAGCCAAGGCTCATCCGATCACTTGGTAATTCCTAAGTTATCGGGTCAGACAAATATTCATAATCGTGCTCCTTATTTACTTCACGTCCTTGTTCTAAGTTCACGACTTGCTTACACGCTCGTGTTCATGACACTATTCACGTTCATGATCGTATTTTGGCTTACGATTTTACGTTCATTTTTTCTCTCATTCTGGGAAGTTTTGCAAGAACTAGAGAGACCAGACCCAAGTTTAGTATAACTCCCTATCCTCAGATAAACGTTTCTCGTCATATTCTACGTCTCACCTTGTAGCGTTTGGCATTACCGCCATTATATTCTATGTTCACGATATGTTTCACATGTCATGTTCATTCCACGTTCCTCATATCATGATCAAGATATGTTACACGTATCATGGATCACGATATGTTTACTCATACTACACTCACCATATCTCCACGTAGCACGTTCTAATTATCAGTTAAGTCAGATTGTCTTGCATCGTAACGTTTCAGTTACCCTAGCACGTTAACTCTTATTTTCCTCGATCGAATTTAGGGGATCTACCTTCCATTGATAACCAAGAATTTCTTCGTATTCCAAGTCAAGGTCAGGAGGACCAAGATTTATCATTAGTGTCAAGATCTTCTGAAGGAACCGTTCCAAGAGGGAGGCCACTTGGAAACGGACAAGTTCATCCGGACTTTTATCCGTTTTCTCTCATCAATTAGATATGTCCTTTCAGTCACGTCACGTTCCATGTCCTTTCAAGACATGTCATGTTCCACGTTCCTTCTACCATGTCACCTGTACGTTCATTAATCTTACATACCCTCTCAGTTTAATTCGAGTATGTTCCTCTTTCAGTTACGTTATCTATAATTCGGGGACGAATTATTCTTTTTAGGGGGAAGAGTTGTAAAACCCGCATGCTTTTACCATGAATAGTACCCTTAAGATCATACGTACTAGATTAAAACTTTCCTTTTATAGTATGATTACGTTCATGTGTTAGAATTTTACGTATTACGTACGTGTTAGAACACGATAAGTATTTATTACGTACGAATGCACAATAATTATTTAAACAATAATTAATCACGAACATGCGATCATGAAATCATGAACGTAATTAAATCACGAGCTAATATTAATTACACGTATATATTTATTACGAACACGAATAAATATATTAAGTGACGATCGATAACTAATTAAAACACGTAAATTATGAACACGAGAACGCAGGAGAACACACTATAATATTTAGACTCAGGAAATGTATGGGTTACCCCATGTGGGCCCCATACCACGAAATTAGGGAGGGAAGATGGGCTTAGCCCATCAATTTTTACTAAAACAAGGAATTAGGAAAGATTTTGGTCATTTTTCACTTTACAGGAAAACACCAAAAACCCTAAAAAGTTTTTCTCCTTCTCTTCTTCTTCTTCTTTTTGGCCGCCACCCATAAACACACCAAGGGGGTGTTTATTTGATCTTTGATCTTGGTTTTGGTGCAAGTGTTCGTGTTTGTTCATCCTTGTTTAGATCCACGTATTCGGTAATTCTTTTAACCCTTTTCTTTTTGATTTGATCTATTAAATAATTAGGAACATGATGTGTTTTTTTTTAAAAAACCTAATTAAAACATAGATCTAACATGAAAATGGCTTTTGGTGAAATCAAAAAGGATGGTTTAGGGGTGTTTTGTTTTGGCCGGCGCCTAAACCGAACCCCGAGGGGGTCTCGGTTTGGCTACTCGACCACCACCGAGACTATATGGTCTCGGTTGGTTGGTGTGGGTCCCACGGCAGCAACAAGACAAGGGAAACCCCGAATTGGTTCGGGGTATGGTGTCGATTTCATGTCTGGTTCATGGTTTCTAGTCAAGATCCGATTCACGGTTTATGTTAAGATTATTTTTTTTTTATATAATCATATGTTAAAATTAAATTATTATGTATGACATGATTAATTTAATAACATGACTTAGGTTATAATTTAATTATTAGATCATGAAATTATTAACCAAAGTATTTTATATTTTTAGACTTATAATTAATTAATTATTTAAAAACCATGGTTATAATTAATTAATTAACATGACTTAGGTTATATTATTAATAAATAATAATACATGTTTTAATCTAAGTATTTAACTTTATTTAATTAAAAACATGATATATTTTAATTAAATACTTTTAACCTATAGTTTATTTAAATTACATGAAATAATTAATAAACTATACATTATATCATTATGACTTAGAAAATAATCAGAAAAACACTTAGGCTTATATACTTAGCTTATTTAACCAACTTATATCTAATTATGGAAACTTTCTATTTTTAGAAACTTATTTAATTCAGGCAGCTAATCTATTTATGGAAACTTATTTAATTAAGGCAGCTGATCTATTTATGAAAACTTTCTACTTTTAGAAACTTATCTATTTTAAGCAGTAATTCTATTTTTGGAAACTTTCTATTTTTGGAAACTTTCTATTTTTGGAAACTTTCTATTTTTGGTAACTTTCTATTTTTAGAAACTTTCTATTTTTGGAAAATTTATATTTTAGGAAACCTGCTATTTTTGGAAAGTTACTTACTATTACACAGTAAGTATAATAATACATGAAATACCAGAAATACTTAATCAGAATAGACAGAATATAAGATAAACACAGTTTAAGGCTTTAAACAGTGAAACATGATATGAACAATTAAAATAAGCTAACACATGATATAAAACCAGTTACGTATTTGGGTAGTAAGATACTTATTCACGTATGTATTCATGTAGCATTAGTGATACGGAAGTAGGATTCCTCTCAGTTCGTCTTCTTCGTTCACTGGACATAAGGTACGGATTCCCGTCCTTTCAGTATGGACATTCTTTCCTTATTAGGATTCCCGTATGCAGCCAACTGTTTTCCCAGCATTTGTTTTATATGTTTTTGAATTGCTTATGTTTAATTAGAATAACTAAAGCCATATACATGCATGACCAGTTTCACCTAGTTATGGAGGTACCATAACCATAACATTAGAGGCACTGATGTTATGACTTCACCACGGCGGAGTGATTGCTCGTGGCGTCCCTTCAGCTTTTGGCCATATTATTATATTATTCATGTGGGGCGTATGGGTGCATCCTAGTTACATGTTTCAGTCAGGATTTCATGGTGAATGTGGTGTGTGCCTTGCATCCTTCACAAGGAGCTGATCCCTCCTACCCAAAACCAGTATAATAAATTAGAGGCAGCCCTTCTAATTTGCATGATGAGGTCACCCCTCCAAGTATTCATGCACGGTGGATTTTCATGACCTATATTGGCTAATGTTAAAATATGTTAAACAGTTTTCATAAGATAAGCATAAGGCTTTTCAAACTATAAAACCAGTTTTATGAACATGTTCCAGGTTTTCCAAGACTTATACATTTCCGCTGCTATTAAGTCTTTATTATGTTTCAGTCATTCATACTATGTCTATATCCGTGCACTGAGCGTTTTGCTCAGCCATTACTTTCCTTTCCATGTCCCAAAACGGCAGTTACCTTAGGAGAGACTCGCGCATTTGGAGGACGTACATAGGATGGAAGTTGCTAGAGACTTATTTTCCTTTTTGCCTTCATACAGTTATGCTTGTTTACTCTTTCATTTATTTCTTTTGCTTCATTATGTTTTGGGCTTATGTTTGGGGACCGATGTTTGATTTCGGTTTACCCTATGGTCATGTATGTTTTACTACATATTACCTTGCATGCTTTGATGACACGCCATAATTACGTGTGACATTCCATTATCAAAATGGGGTGTTACAAAGGTACTGTTAAGGCCTCCATATATATATATATATATATATATATATATATATATATATATATATATATATATATATATATATATATATATACTTTTACCTATCCAAAATTTAATGATTTTGAACGTATGAAAAATTGGTTATGATCAGAGGGTCTTCCACTATCACAATTGATTAGCCGTCTTTCAGATATCTTATATAACATATAAACAAACTCTCATGTTCGTTTGAAAGTCCAATTGTACTTCTAAGTACCCTAACCACCTTAAAACATTAAATTAAACCCGACTGATTTCAAACCTGTTTTGACCTCCGACTATTGTAACCTGTTTTTGACCCACTTCCCGAACTCCAGTTCAGTTCTCGTTTCTTGCATTTGAAATCCAATTCAAGTTCCTTTCCAGGGACTACAAGATCGCAATTTAAATGTTTGTATAGTTCTAGATATGATCAATACAAGTGACCTAAAATTCTGCCCAGTTTTTAAAAACGACTTTCTCATAATTAATATAATTAATCATACATAACCCCTAATTAAAACCTAAAAACGATGTCTAATGATAAAAACCCATTAATTACATCATTAGTTACAGATTATTAACAAAACCTAATTAAAAATTATGAATGTCAAACCCTAATCCATCATATTAGGTTACATACGTAAATTAAACGTTAATTAAGCATAGTTTTAGTGCATACCTTAAATCATAATTGAATAATTGGGTTTTCTTGATCCACCATTGTTAATCACGACTGATATTAAGTTTGTGAGAAGGAAAAATCGTTTTTGGGGCTAAAGGGATTAGTATGGGTAATTAAAACTAACCAGGAAGCCTAATAGTACTCAAACTGGGCTCTCCTTCCAAGACCCAAAACCGAGTCCAAGACCCTATGGCCGACTTTCTTAATTATATTAATGTAAATTAACTATTAGTTATTATGATCTTAAATTTCATTAATTTATTTCAGCTCCTAAAGCCTCCGAAACCTCAAAACCGCAAAACTAGTCAAATTTACGCGTATACCGTAAAAGACGTAAAAATATACAGTTTTATGGAAACTCTTAGAATATAAAATAAACTATATAACTAAGTCCTAAATGACTTAAAACCATCCCGTAAATTATTCTCGTGACTAAATACCTCTTCCGAGACCCCTAAATTTAAAACCCTAAACCGTAAAAATACGATTTTATATAATACATATACGTATACGTAAAACCATTAAACAACACCATCTCATTTCATAGTCACTACATTGTGAGCTCATGAACATGAAATCATCACACATCGTTTCACTCACAAGGTACCCCGTACCCGAAACGATATCCAACCACAATCTATACACACCAATTAGCACATAAACACTTAAAGACACGTAACTTACACAAAAATAAAACTAAGTGACGAACCTCAAAATCGTGGTTGTCACAATAATATATATCGGGTAGCTAGCCCGGAACTTATTTGCCCATTTAAAACAGCGTGTCGTCACAAAAATCACGCTATATATATCCCTCTCATACATAAATTCGCTTACCAATCAATGTGGCACGACGGGGATCAACCGTCAAGGCGCGAACTGGGGTGATCTTCCCCAAATAGTACTATTATATGCATATGCGTCTACTAACTCCCGGTAGTTCACAATTCATGCTAATGGGACTTACAATAATCTAACTAATAATAATCCATTTCAATCATTCATTGGGTCATCAAATCAATCGGGTCCATATCAATAAGCATACAATCGGGACCACTTGTGTTCTATTTTTATTAAGACTAGCATGTTATCTCCCTCGTGGGTTTATAAAACATTTCATAAAACATTTAAAAGAGTGCGAGGCTATAAACTCATGTTGGTTGGGAAAGGCGGGTTATCGGCAATTAGGATGTACGGTGCGTGCCTCGATCACAGAAACCTAAACAAATAATACTCGATCTTAGACTATGTCGAATATTATTTATAAAAAGTTGTTATGTATATATAATGATGTCATAACATGATGATCAAGTGGGGTTTTATTACCTTATACAACATTATTAGTTGTTAAGTATTAGTTAACTTAGGCTATTCATACTAGTTTTAGCCCATTTACATGTTAAGGCCCAATAGGCCCATTAAGAGTCCAATATATTTTTATTAGTCCATTTATTCATTTAAGACCAGGCTTATACTCATATGTTGGGCCCAAGTGGGTTAATCCCATGAGTAAGTCCAATAGTGTTAAGCCAAACTAGTTGGGCCTAGTGGTCCAACAAGGCTAATTTTGTCCCATTATGGTCCATAAGTTACAAAGCTCGGTTTTGTCGATTTTTACTTGTCAAATGTGTTTACATTAGACGGGTCTGACCGTCTAAGTTTTATTTTGCGAAAACGCCATCCTTTCGGTGTTAGCCGAAAAGACGTAAAAATTTATAACTCTTCTATAGCTCCTTCTCAAACAGCCTCTAAATATTTGTTTTAATTTGTCCAAAACAGACTAGACAGACTAGTACCACAAAAGTGTTTTGGCCATATCTTGCTCATTTTTAATATTCCATTGTGTGGTAAATTGGACACTTATGTAAAAATCATTTAGCTATCATTATCAAATAATCTAATCCATTTAACCAAGTAAAAATATTGAAAGTTTCTGTTTATTACAGCCTACATAACTAGTTATGATTTCATCAACTTTTTCTTGTAGTTTTAGCCTTTTTAACATAATCTAGTGACACAAAATCATCATGAAATATATTGATCATCATTTATCCTCATCATATATATACATTTTTGAAGAAAATAGATGAATACATTTACAAAACTAATAGGATGATAGAAATAACAATCTCTATACCAACCCATTGTGATGAAAAAGATGAGATTGATGATGAACAAGACTTGATCTTGTCACCAAATCTTAGGAACTTAGCAAGAACAGTTTTAGAATCTCCAAGTAACAAAACTCCTTCTTGAAATCAGCCCTTGAACCTCATGAAAACTCCTTTTTATAAGTTATAATCACCTCTAAATAGCCTCCTTTCAAGTAGTGATCAACATATGTGAATTATAGATGAAGTTTATGGTTAAATTTTTGATGATGGTGGGTGTATGGTGGTGGAGTTTGGACGGCAAGAGTGGCAAGAGAGGGAGAGAGTTGGAAATTTTTCTTGTTAAGTGTATGAGTGTGTGTGTGTGTGTGTGTGAGTTAGATGGTTTTGGGGTTAAGTGGTTTTGCAAGTATGTGAGACAAGTGTCTCATAGAAGCATAAGATTTTGACAACAAGGGGTGTTACACCCTTGTTGTGTCCGCCCACTATGGGGGATGGGACAAGTGTAACTTGTTTCATCCCCTATTAGTTTACGGGTAGTCCTCGATTCTAGTTTCCTAGATTTACGTGCCCTCGAGTCGATTTACGAAAAAACATTTTTATAAATTATGAATATACGGCACAAAACGATTCTAATAAAAATTGTATCATAAAAAAACGGAGCACAAAAGCGTAAATACATAAACCTAGGGTTCCCGGTTTAATCGTAAAAGACGTTAAATTATGCACGTAAGCCCTAATTTCATCCCGTAAATATGTGCTTTCATGAACCCACATAAAATAAAATTTCAAAATAATATACGAGAATAAGTTTATTATCTGAAAATGTCAGACTGTCATAAAAACGGAGTATGTAAATGTAAACACGTATCGTAGAGCTCTCCATTTTAAACATAGAAGATGCTAATTTAGGACGTAAACCATAATTTCTTCCCAAAAGTGAGTGAGTTTATAAACTAACAATACAATAATGATTATAAATAATACTTGAGAGTAAAATAACGATCTCAAATTGACGGATTGTCACACAAAAACGAGGTTCCTCGTGGGGGAGATCCCATGCTTATCCCATGTATATATTATTGCTTTCTAATGTAGTTAATGAGAGAGGATTTGTGCCCTTCCAACTCGTTCACTCGTGGTCGTTTGTTAATGTGTTATCTAGGTCATCATCATCGCCACGATTGAAGACTCTCGTGTTCGTTTACGTGAGCCTCGATCGTTTGTTTGAAGAGTTTTTCACGAATCCATGACATATCCTTTATTGTTCTAACAATTATCTTTTAGCATAATTCATAAACGGCTTTAGATATATTGTTGATCACCCTTTCCATGCATGATCCTAAGCATTCAACTCTTCGTCTCTAGTATGGGGGTGCTCCACCTTTAGACTTGAAACATTGAGGACAATGTTTAATTTTAGTATGGGGGTGAATAGATACTTGCCTTGCTACGCCCTCACGTTTTCCAACTTTAAAAGTTTTGTTTTGTTTTGTTGCAAATAAGGCTAAAAATGGCCCAATTTTAAAATTTTTCTTTGTTTTCATAAGTGTTTTTAAGACACGAATGTATATTTTCCGATGGGTAGAATAAGAGTTAATTTTTGACTTGATGGGCTTTTGGAGCCCTTCAAATTCCTTAACCCGCTTGAATCAAGTTTTGCTAGACGTTTATATAGGGAACTTTAAAACGCGAAAGTCGTAGCTCATACGGGTTAAGAACAAGAACTTTTCGCAAGATCCTATAATTGATCCTAGAAAGTCACTTATCAAGGGAACTTTAAAATGCATTCTCTAAGCTTTAAAAGGTCTAAGAAAGTGCAAGATCCTATAGGTGACTTGAAAACCCAAAACTTCGATTTGATATAGTCTTAATGAAGCTAATCCAAATTTGGCTTAATTTTGACTTGCATGGCTAAGTATTCACGAGTCTCTTTAATTAGAGATCTTTAAATAGTGAAGAACGAGAAGTGATAGAGTTATACAAGTAATCATGCTAAGCGTAGAACATGAAAATGTTCTTTCAAAAACTCATATGTTTTTAATTGTGGCTTTTTCTCCCACAAGATAAATGCATTAGGAATAAAATAATTCCAATAAGTAAGGTCGTACGATTTGAAAGGTTACTTAGCTTCTAGCCCAAGATCGTTTAAATGTTTCTCGTGGTTGAATAGAGTTCATTGCTAAGGCAAAACTTATTGAAGCGGGACGCGAAGATTGGTGAAGATCCAAAAAGGCCCTAACAAGGCATGAGGAGCTCTATTTTGTTGCTAAAGATCCAAGATGATGTGAAGAATCATTATTCCAAAATCAATATGAAGGATCGAGACACAAGACGAAAAGCAATTACTCCCGTAAAGATCATGGAGAAAGTCTATCCAAAAAGACCCTTACAAGGTATGAGGATAAATATATCCAAGTCCTAAAAGGAGGCGGATCGTTGTATATCAAAATCCAAAATAAAGATTGAAGAAAAATGATGAAGTCGTGGTCCAAATATTAAGAATCTCTAAAAAACGTCAAGTGAAGAAATTCTAAAATATGAAGAGAAGACCATAATTTCAAAAACGTCTTCCGAAGATTCGAAGTATGAAGTACATGCCAAATATCGGTCCGAGAAAGGTCTCAAATCGTGAAACGAGTTATGCCAAGATATGAACTGAAGGGGATTACAAGAAGCCGTTTTAAAAGATTTTGTCCTTTAGCTAACTATCGATTAAATCATGCTACTTTATTTTCGGACTAATAAATACTCAAATAAGTCAATATGAATCCTTTGTGATCCATGAAAAATAGTTAAAAAAATCTAGAAACCTTTTATTTTCATAATAACTAGGATTGCGGGGAGAAAACTTATTACACAATTTGGACGTATGAGTAATGTTAGCATTGTGACTTGTACCAACAATGATCTCATTTTTGCACTTAGCATGGAATGTATGACAATTAAGGATGACGAACTTTACACTATGAGACATTCACTTGTTTCTATTCATTGACCCTAAAAGTCACTTTCGTGATGAAAATCATACATTATGTCTTTAACATATCTTTGTAGTATTGTTGCTTGTTTTACTTTTCAATAAAGATTAAGAAAATTGAATTTTGGAGATGCTTAGATACTTCATTCTAGCATTGCGTGAGGGCACGGCAATGGTGTAGTATGGGGGAGTGATGAGATGTCATTTATACATGATCTCATCATTCTTTTCGGGCTTTAAATACATAAAATGTCATAAAAATACCATATATATGCTTGTGCTTGTTTACTTGTGTATTTTAGGTATGGATATCGTAAAAAAGACAAAAGATCACAAGAAACAAGGAAAAACGAACTCGAGAAACGAAGCCGTACAATAAGCCCATTAATCTTGGAACTATGTTTAGGAGTAGAGGAACTTATAAGCTATACAAATAAGCCACAAGCCTATATAAGCCTAAACAAACAAGCCATAAGCCTATATAAGCCGAGACATATAAGCCCATAAACCTATATATAAGCCTAAATTAATAAGCCCATAAGCCCAAATTAACTAGTGTATTAATTAGTTATGCTTAATGAAATTAGTAGTAACCTAGACAAGCCCAAAGCTAGCCCGTAGGCCCAAAAAGCCCAAATTGTGATCTTAATGGGCCAACCAAGCCAAAAATTATGTTTGGGAGACTTTTTGTGCCTTTGTTGTAATTTGGTGAAATTTATAGTAAAAAACATAAATTAATAAAACATGTATATAATTTTCGCGACTTTAAAGAAGTATAAGGACCAAATTTGTCATTTATAAAAGTGTAGGGTGCGTTTGTGTTTAAACCGAGAATCAACCAAACCACAAGGACCATTTATGTCACTTTAGAAACATATATAAAACCCTAGATTACTTTTTGTGCCTCAAATAAATATTTTCAAGACACAAGGGACTAGTTGTGTCATTGTTGAAACTTAATACAAGCCCTAGCCCCTTATTAAATGTTTCCAAGACTTAAGGGGGGGGGGGGTGTTTTGCAGCCGAGACTTATGGCTTATAGTTTGAGCTTATTTCTTAGGGTATACCATTAAATTATTAACTAGGGCTTACTTAGGTTTCTTTAAGCAAGGTTTCTAACTAGTTCATCATAGATATAAGGTTTTTGAAGCATGTTTGCCCACGAAACATAATGAGCTGTAGGCTTATATGTTGTTTATGGGTTGTCTTATGGTGGTTTTTACGTGTGCATGTAAACATAACTTCGTTTTCAAAGCTTCTACATGCATGACATGTATAGTGGGTTGAAGATTCCTATGAATCTATGAAGTGGGTTGAAGATTCCTAGAGAGAGAAACTAGTGAGAGAAAGTGAGAGAGAAACTATGTGTATTTTATTCAAAATGAAAGTATGGAATGAACAACAACCAACCCCTTTCCATGGTGGAAAGGGGTATTTATATCCAAGGCCTATATTGGGCTTGGGCCGACCCATGACAAGCCCATGGGTCGGTTTCTTACTTAACTTAATAAGCAACATTAACTACGAGCTATTACAACATAAATAATATTGTGGAGTGACCGATACTTCTAATATACGTTAAAAACGTATTTCTAACAATCTCCCCCTAAGGGAGGTCACTCTACGTTTACAAAGTTCTAAACCTAGCATACTATACTAAGTCTTTGTTCTTCAGCTCGTAGTCTTTTCTTCTTTCTTTTTGTTGTGAATATGTTTATTTGATCTTTTAGGCTTTGTTGAATTTGTTGAAGTACTAATTGTATGTAGTATAAGCGTGTGGTGACGACTTCTTCTGGATTGTACACCGCAATGCCACCTTCTTGTTACGCTGCATAAGACAGTTAGCAACAAACAATATACACGGATGAAATGGCATTGAACATTTCATTCTAATTCGGTAGCATTTTACCTCCGGTCGGTGAAGACCGTTGGACGATATTAAATATCGTACTTGTGGCAGGTAGTTTCAATAAAGAACCTCCTTGACAAGATTTCGCGGGTAAACCCGTTCTCTTTACTCGACCGTCCAAAGCTGACTGCGAATGTAAAGAGTGAATCATTTGGATAATCTTATCCGCATGATTTGAAGCCGTCAATTCATGTTCCTGGAACAAGTGAAGTTCAATTAAGAACCGCACCGTCGTTGCTTTCCAGTTGTCACTAGCTTGATTCATATAGAATCTTGCAAGTTACCTACCAAGTGCTGTTTGATGTTAACACTAGAAGGATTTCCATTCGTCACTGTAAATACTTAATAGTATTACTCTGAATGTTCTGGCAAGATCACTAAGATATTGCGTAGAGGCCTGGAACGTGTTTAAATTCATTTAAGAATTAAACCACTGTTGCTTTCCAGTTATCACAAGTTTGATTCATAAAGAATCGCACAAGTCACCTACCATGAGCTTTTTGATATTCGCTCAAGAAGGATTTCCATCTTTATTGTAAATACTTTCGTATTACTCGGATGTTCAGGCAAGATCATGAAGATTTTGCGTAGGACTCTTAAGATCTTTCTTACTTTTCACAGTGTGTGAAGAAGCAAGGAAATATGAAAGTGTGTCGTAATGAGATATTTGATGATCTCAAATGGCTCTAGACCCGATCGTGCATTTTGGATTTTTAGTGATCGGAGGCTGGAGAGGAGTGCCACCTTTTCAATACCAATTTATTCGGAGTGAATAAATCAATAGATAATGCGTTGTCTCCATGTGATTAAAACAAATATCTTTTGAGAGATATCTGAGTTAGCTGGGGTGGGTTGTGCATTGCATCACTGGGTCCATGATGTCTGTCTTCAATATTAAGAATCATTAAACAATGATCTTAATAGCATATGTATTGACCCGGTTTCTGCCTAAGTTGTAAGGAGGGCTTCTTTCTTTACACCCTTTATCTTTACAATTCATTTTCATTCTTCAACCCCTTCAATGCATACCAATACGTCATCACTAGCACCTTGTTGTGATTGTTCCAGTGCTAACTTACGTACTTGGTCGGCATTCAGCTACGTTCACAATCTTTCTCCATCTTTCCTAAGGACTACTATTTCTTGCTATGGAATGTCCTTGGGAAGATTCCTCCGGTTCTAGAGAAATCATTGGACTTTAACCTATCCTACCATCCTTATGTCACCACAATCTTCACCGTCGTGAATAGAGATGTTTGTGGGTAAGTGTATGTCACCATGAAATCCATTTTGAAGTGCAAATCCATTTTGCTCCCCCTTAACATAGGCCACGATATCCGAAAACATTTTGCACATGTCGGGATGAGCTATCACGTTAAGTCAAACCATTTATGATTGATCATATCCCATATTAAATCACATTTTCTCCCCTAAATTAAAAATATTAACCCAATCGATGTTTTTAATATCAATTGATTTAATAGCATTTTAAGAAAATTTGGGAAGAAAAATGCAAGTCCAATTATCTTCATGAATTACACAAGCTCCCCCTCAAATTAATGAGGGTGTGCTGAAACGTAAATTAAATACCTTTTAAACACAAGTGTAAGGTATTTATCACGTGCAAAGATCATATATGATAATGAATTCACATGATTAACAATTTACGAGGTAGGACCTGAATGATGGAGAACATCATATGAAAGATTCACATGGTTCTTGTTCACGAATGTTGGTCACCTCGTCACTTCAGAAGTTATCTCTTGACTCCATGTGTATGATTGATATCGTTGTCTTAACACCAATATGTGAACTTGGCACTCTCGGCATCAAGGATTCTGAATGCTGGACAATTGCTCCCCCTCAATTGTTGACCCGTGTTCTATTGAAAGAGCTGTAGTCGCCGTTTGAGTAGTCGCATCGTCGAGTATGTAGATATCAATTGCAACGAACTTCGGATTGTGGAGTTGATAACTTCGGATTCTGAAGTCAAAGCTTTCCGGTGAAATGCTTGACTTCAAAGTGAAAAGTGGGTTACTATCGGAAATAATAGCAAACCATAATGGATCATGTTTTAAATTCTTTTAAACTTCTGCTCGAACTTTATTTACAATCCCGTGTCATTATTGAATGACATTTCTAGGTTCGTAAATATTATCGATTCCAGAAGACATGCTCTTTTTATCAAAACATTTTTGAACACACAATTTTGAAAGATTTAGAAAAACCTTTTGAGAAATTCTTGAAAAATTGTGTTCAAAGTTTTGAAAACCAATTACTTGAGCTTAAGATTTGGAATATCTTAGGAAAGCTCAAGTCCGAGAAGTTGTAAACTTCTCGTTGTAAGGATAAGTTACCATCGGCGATAACCTTTCCTTTTATCTGAAGAACGAGTCCTAAGCTGACATTTACTTAGAAGTCGTTTTCATGAGCTTGAAAACTTTGACTGTTTTAACGGAAAGCTCATGACCGAGAAAGGTTAATTTCTCGTTATGAGGAAAAGTTCTCTTATTTAAAAGATACACTTTCCTTTCTGAGCTTAAAACTTCGAATGTTTTAATACAAGCTCATGACCGAGAAAGGTGAATTTCTCGTTAAGAGGATAAGTTATCATAAAAGATAATCTTTCCTTTATTTTAAGTTCGAGTTACAGTCTGACATTTAACTGTAAGTCATGTACACGAGCTTAAAACCTTTGAATGGTTTTAACGTAAGCTTGTGTCCGAGAAAATTTAATTTCTCGGTAATCTGGATAAGTTTACCATCGGTGATAAACTTTCCTTTCTTTTGAGTGCGAGTTACAGTCTGTTATGTGACTGTAAGTCCTTGTGCATGAGCTTAAAAACTTCGAATGTTTTTAATATTAGCTCATGCCCAAGAAAAATTAATTTCTCGTTGTAAGGATAAGTTTATCATCGGCGATAAACTTTCCTTTTAATTGAAGATCGGGTCATCATCTGATATTTAATGAAGAGCCTTATACACGAGCTTAAAACCTTTGAATGGTTTTAGGATAAGCTCGTGTCCAAGAAAACTTAATTTCTTGTTAAGAGGGTAAGTTATCATTGCGTAGATAAACTTCCCTGTCTCTGAAGTCCGGGTCATCGTCTGTCTTTTAACGAGGAGCCATTGTGCATGAGCTTAAAAACTTGGAATGTTTTTGATATAAGCTCATGCCCGAGAAAAATTAATTTCTCGTTGTTAAGATAAGTTTACCATCGGCGATAAACTTTCCTTTCTTTGAAGAGCGAGTTATAGTCTGTGATGTGACTATAAGTCCTTGTGAGCTTAGCCATGAATCCCCTGAGACACTTGTTTCTCCGATATCTTCTTCTTCAGCAACTAAACTCTAAGAGTGTCCTTAGTTGAACGGTATACAACGATTGGACCGCTTCGTTCTTTTGGAACATCAACTTTGGTACCTGCATTCTCATTAGAAGTTTGTATACTTTTGCATGGGTTAGAGATATCTATTTTATAAGCACGTGGGGGTTCACGATTTTCTTTTCTTGTGTCAGAGGTGGCCTGAGGGGATGATTCACTTGTCTTAGTTGGCAAACGTTTCCTTTTATAGAAAACCTTAAGTTCAGGCTTAAGTGATATATCATCCTTTGCAATTTCCTCCCTAGTAGTGTTCGCAGAATAAGACACTATCCTAGTTAAAGGGCACTCGTTTCCTACAAGAGTGAAAGTTCTACCAGTGGGGCGCCACATTTTACCAACGGGTTTGATTTTAGCTACCCACTGGGATTTAAGTCTAGCACGGGAGTTCACCTCATTAAGCAATTTTTTGATACAAGAGTCATGATTTGCCGTAAAGACACATTTTCTACATGTTTTACAAGTAGCATATTTAATGTCCGAGTAATTCCTAGATGATTGATCGATGCTCCTAGGAGACGTCATGCTACGGTTAGCAGTGTTGGGTAATCTAGAAGGCTTCTCACTAGGTTGGACATTGCTATCTCTTACATGTGTCTTTTGAATAGCTTCCCTTTGACCAAAATCATGGCGCACATCAGTTGAACTAGTTCTAGATGTGTTCATTGAACTATTCTTAGAGAAACTAGGGCAATCATGTGATGAGGTCTTGCTAAAACTGATTTTGTCACATTAGGCCTAGTTGGTGGAGTGACTGTTCTAGAAATATGTCACAAATCAACTTGGGAGGCAAACCGCGGTCTCGAGGATTGTGGTCGCTCGGATCTAAATGCAGTAGGTTGTCTGACAATTGGTTGTCTGACGAACTGATTTGTAGGCGGTTTCCCCAAGATTGATGGTTTTTCAAGCTTAGTGTCCACACTATGTCCTCTAGTTTCCTTAACTCGTTTTTCAACGCAGCTATAGAAAAAACCTTTTCCTGTACTTGAGATTTTAAGGTCTCATTCTCTTTGAGCAATTCATCTTGGGATGCCAACTTAGATTCAAGCAACTTAATTTGTTTCAAAAGATTATCCTTTTCAGCTTTAGAATCTAACACTTTTTGATCCAATTTTCTTTCAAGAACAATGTTTGACTTTTCAAGTTTTTCAAAGTATGTTTCAAATTTGTCCGTTTTCTTAGAAAATTCATGTTTGGCATCCTCAAGATCTTTTGATTGCCAAGCTACGATCGTTTCGAGCTCTTTAATCTTGGAATCAGAATCAGTTAACGGGGCAGTTATAAAGCATTTATCATGATGTACTATAGCATTTTGAACACTTTCTCCCCCATTATGACTCACATCGGATGAATCAGAAGTGGTATTTCTATCACTCTTTTCCATCCCATGTTTGTCATAATTAGGTTCAGAATGCTCAATATGCGGCATGTCATCAGCATATACATCATAAACAACATTACATTGTACCATGTTTGCAGGCGCTTCGTCATAAACGGGTAAGGTGTCAGCAAAAGAGATCTCGTGAACAGTCCCTGACGTGCCACTGGTATCATGTTGTCCTCCTGATTCCGTGCTTTTGGCATTGATAGGCTCCAAGTTTTCAACCGTATGACCAGTTTCCTCTTGCATCCAAGAGTCTTGCACTCCATTATCATACCCTTGCTAAAGTCGAGATCTTTCATAAATCGAAGACGAGACTGATGTTATGAGTTTCAAAATTGTATCACGGAAGACACGAAGCTCGGTAAGTGTATCTCGAAGAAATGATTGGCAAATCACTGAACTTTCAGGCTTGATGATATTGAATTGGAGGAAAGGCGTGAGTTGTGTCACAAGAGCCTTATATGCAAGTGCCGATGCAGAGTGATTAAAGTTTCCATGGTTGAGTTGCTCGGCGAGTTGGGTCAAAGTGGTGAAGATAGAGTCGATGAATATATGACGATCTTGACCAAAGATTGTCATAAATTCGCTCCCTCCTTGAATCCTCGAAAGAGTGACAAGATGAGACTGAAGCATTTGAAATGAAGTGATGCCACTTTTCCTAACTTTGTTTTGTATTAAATGCGATTCTCCCTTTTGACAAGTCGAATCGAACGAATCCATTAAATATCGATTAAAAATGACGTGGATGTTGTTGTTTTTTGGGATTTTATAATACGTGAAGAAACTTAGAAACAGAAGGTCACGGAATATGACAAAACCAACGAAACGATCCGTAAATAAATCTGAAAAATCCACGATGGATTATAAAATTCGTCTTCACTGACAAGTACCTGATCAACAATCCGTCGGCAAATTAAACCTTGTCACTTTATCACGACACTTTTGTCACGTAGTCACGTCACTTTTTCCCGACTATAACGTAATGTCACAAAATTTTTCCAAAATAAAAATTTTTAATAAAAACAAAAATATTAATTGATTATAAAAATAAAAGTTAACAAGAATAAAAAATTTTCAAAATGAAAAAGAAATAACGAAAATTAACAACAAAAAAACGAGACTTTCTAAAATTAAAAAAAAAATGAAAACAATAAAATTAAAATAAAAAAATATAAAAAATTTTAAAAAAATAATTTTTTTTGAGAGAAAGTGAAGATTGAATTGAATAATGAAAAATGACCATACCCTCCTAACATGCTAGGAGGGGATATATATAGCCCACCCTACATGTGGGCTATATGGACTATACATTTACTAAGTGGATCACGAGCCCATTACATGATTATCGTTGGAGCGACCGATCCTTTATAAATACGTAAAACGTATTTCCAACAGATAAGAAGTAAGAAAAGGTTGAAATGGAGGTTTTAAACTTACTTTTATGTAGGGAAGATGATGAATGATGAACAACACTATCCAAACCCTTGTTTCTACTTGAGTTCTACGCGGATGGAGTTTATAGTCGAGACCTAAGCTTCTTGTTTTGCCTTGTGATCCACGAAGTGGGAAAGAACTTGCACTAAATGCTATGAGGACCAACATTTTGGGGTAGTAAATGTTTGTTTCGTCTAGGTAATCTATAGATCCGAGTATGGTGTTAAGTGAATGAGTAGTGAAGTCTAAATGTGTTAGATAAATATCAAGGTGAAGCTTATGTGTGTGGCTTGGGGTTAGGCCACGGCAAGAGAGAGCTTTGGCTAGATATGATGTGATTTTGGGGTACAAGGTGGTACTAGGTTTTTAATGCATATGTTGTACACTTGGCTTTTGGAAGCCCCCCTATCCGTTGCATCTCTATGAGTCAAAGGGGAAAAATTGGAGCTTGCATAGTGTAACTTTAATGAGGGTGATTGTACAAGATGCAAGGTTTATGTTGTTTTGGATTTCTAAACGTATAAAGTAAAGGATATATGTTAGTGGTTTTAGTTTCAATACTTTTCATATCTTAGGACTAGGATATCATAGTACTTCCCATTCATGGAAACATATGTACACATTACCTTTTGTTTAATGTATAGCCGGCGGTTTTTGTTAGTCAAGAGAAAGTGAGGTGACTTGAATAGTGTATGTTTTAATTAGTAGCTAATGGTACATGTCAAGTTGTCTAGTATAAGTTTTTAATGATTTTAAGTTAGTGTAAATGTGTGTTGAGAGGTATTCGGCTAGAATATGGTGTCTAAGATAGTTTTAAGTTTGATGATAGTGTCTTAGTATGGTTACTAGGAGTCTAGGTATAATGTTGTAGAAGTAGGTTCAAGTCCAAGTCAATTTGGTTAAGTTTTGGGATCCTTGGTGAAAGTATAGTCATAATTAAATAAATGTGTGATTTACTTTATTTTAAATGTAAGACATTTGTGAGAATGAGTTAAAGTGGATAATTGTAATGTCTAATAACAAAAAGTAGTTTATGTCGTATCGTAGTATTGTTTATGAGGTGAGGAAAATATATAATCATATATTTTAAAGCATAAAATTGTTCTTTGGTAATTGTTCTTAAATTGTGATCATGTGCTTAGATTTTTATAAATCAAATTGATGAATGCTTATGATTAAGTGTTTCAGGTGACTTAATAGTCCCAAAAGAATGATTGTTTAAAACCTCGTATCCTCATATAATGTAGTCATACAAATATGAATGTGTCCTTATGATTAAATAATCATAATCATAATATAATGTCATATGATCAAATGTTTCCATGTTCTGATGATTTAAATGATGTATGCTCATGTGTGATTCATATGATTGCTCAAAGATTTCATTCAAAGGTGATAATATATATAGATATCATGAGATGACGTGTACAATGATGTCATAGTCAAAACCTGAAAACTACAGGTTTTATAGAAAAGAACAAGTCAATCAGTATGGTAGAACATTCTGGTATCTTATTAGGGAGGTAGTCTTTTTTTTTTGGTATTCCGAAATTTTGGCCGACTAATCCATGGGGTTTCAGAGTTACTTATTGTCTTCAAACTTTATAATCGCAATATCATAAGCCTAATAGAAATGGTCTGAAACATAGGTATTGATGGAAGGGATAATATCCAATTTTAAGAAGGATATACATGTAAATCTCCCTTGTTTCTAAATATATGTAAGTTGTTCATTTTTACTATGTTGGGTAAACACTTTTATTTTTTACTAAAAAATGCAAATAATATACTAATCCACACTATTGTATACAAAATTTAGGATTATTTGCTGACTTGGCATAGTTTTTATGCTAACGAATATTCTTTATTTGTATAAAATAGTGTGGATTAGTACATTGTTTGCATTGTTTAGTGAAAAAATAAAGGTCCTTACGCGACATAGTAAAAATGAACAACTTAAATACATTTAGAAACAATTATCCCTTGATGGAAATATCAAATCATTTTTCTTTGCTAGCAAGATCTAGTTTCTGGCTTTTGTTTTTACCTTTATTTGGATATCTGTTCTTTAAGATTTATCCTCTTCATATATGTCTTGAATGAAATTTCAAAGTTGATAAAGGCATTTGCTATCCCCATTCAACAAAAAATAGTAAATGCTAAGATCAAGTGGAAAGATACTTCCTTGCCTATAGATTGGGGTGGTTTGCGCTTAAGCTTTGTTAATGAGGATATGAATTAATCGTCAAAGATTAAACACATATGGAATAAAGTAAATGTAATGATATTTTCCTTACCGTGACGGACATTTGGAGAAGTCCGTGGTTATTGTGCATCATAACTGTAATAACCCGAACTTAACGTCATCATTTTACCCTAACTATGTAACGGATATTGAATTTCTAAGTATCATTATGTTTAATGGTTTTAGTTGAAACCGGTAATGTGTGGATATATTTACATGTTGTGACAATTGAAGAGTACTAATAGTGATCAAGATGTCGATGGATGCCCAACTTTTACGTTTTATTATCGATTATCTCGATATTGGATATTTTTGGAATTTTCATTTTATTACGTATTAAGTCGAGTCGGAACCTTACTATTTTGTTTTGTGTGTGTTTAATTTTTAAAACGATCGATTTAACAAACGGGATTTATATTTTATGAATCTGGGGCGAAACCCAACTCTCGTAAATCTTTACAAACCGACTAGGTACCATTCCCACTCTTTAAAAGTTATTTTGCAATAAAGGCTAAAAGATAGCCTTATTTAAACTTTCTACCCCACCACACTATATATAAACCATTTTTTCACACACACTCTTATTTTAACACTCAAAAATTTTTGTCTCCCCTCTTCCTTCTCTCTAACTCACGGCTCAACATCACCACCACCAATCCACCATCAAAATTTGATTTTGGAAAAATCTAATCAATGTCCTATGTTTATATCATCAAGATAAGTAAATCTCATTATAAAATTACCACATGCAACAACATTTTTTCAAGATTTAATTTTTGATAGATTTTGATAAAAACTATGTTTTGATCTAATTAAATCATTGGGTGTTTGATTGTGTATAGGAACATTGATTTGTAATTATGAAGCTTGAAGAAAATCTTTTCTTGATGTTTTGACCTGAAAAACCCATGAAATTTTGGGGCTTTATGGTGTTCTTGATCATTTGATCCATTTAATCATTGGTATGGTTCCATTATCTTGTTAATATTATTTTTATTAATTATTTTGAGTGCTTGCTTTTTTTTATTTTTTGGTATGATGAATGATGAACATGCAAGTGATTTAGGGTGTTTGAATTTGTTGAGGATGCTTATTATGTGTTATTAGTGTCACACCCTAACATGGTGGAATATGGGGCGCGACGTATGGATATCATCACAACAACAGCGTGTCTATAGAGAGAACTATATGAACTAAAAATGTCATAAAAGGTGACACAAATGTCATGACAATATCTCATCAATGCAGGAGTCTAGGTAAGTAGGTAGCAGTCCTACCTCTTACCCAAGACAAACAAATAACACAAACAAACCAACATGTAGGTTCATAGTATCACTTATTGAAACAAACAGAAAAATAAACTAAGAAGGAACAGGGATCTCCTTCAAAATGCATTCCTACGCGATTCCAATCCTAGCCACATATGTTCTCACGCTTAACCACTTTATCACCTTAAAGAGACACTAAAACACGTGAACATAATGTTGGTGAGAGTAATAGGTTTATACTCCAACCGAAAACAGATTAAAATAAGTTGTGAACCACCATTAACCACTAAACATATGGACAATGTGCTAAACATATGCATTAACAACTAACATTCAAGATTAATCATTCCAAAAAATATCCAAGGCTCCCAGCCTTACCAAACACCATGGTACCATAGGCGCCCATACACCTATGTACCAATCCCAAGACCCCGCCTTGTCACTATCCATTGGTCCCATAGATGCTCACACATCTATGTACCTCCCCAAGGCCCCGCCTTGTCAACATCCCCTTGGTACCAAGTCAAACCACAATTACTGAGACGGTACGTGTCCCCCGATCCAAATCATAAACACAATCAAGAATCACATAGCAGTTAATCACATAAGTGTACACACAAGTCCATCACAAACCATTAAAACATTCACAACCTTAGTTACAAAACCGTACAGTGTCTCTTCCATCCCATATGGAAGTCAAAAACATAAAAATATATGGGACTATGAAACTCACCTGATTGAGCTTCTCCAAAATCCGCGCACTAGCAAAAAGATAACAAACAAAAGCACACAATCAAAACATGAACCAAACACTAAAATGGCTCATCAACCTATGATGGACATCTAACCTTCTCCTGTATATGTACCTTATTTATATGCTCTAAGCATCTCATTACACCCCTCTATAAAGTCCTTAACTTAGTTTACTTCATAACCCGTCTCGTTAACATTTTACCCAAAACAGTCCAGGTTTTTAGGTCCTCAAACTATGGGACGAACACCCCCTTAACCAAAAACAAAATCTTCTATAAAAGAAACCCTATAACCTTACATGTGTTAGCTAACTCCTCTCTTTTGCCCCAACCTTAAAGCTACTGTTAAGTCCCCGATATATATACTTCTGCCTATCCGGATTTTATCGATATTGAACATACAAAAAGTTTGTTATGATTAAGGGGTCTTACCCTAACCCATTTTCTTAGCCCCACCCCTGGTCTCTTATTTAATATATAAAACAACTCCCATGCCCATTAGAGGGTTCAAATGTACTCCTAAGTACCCCAATCACCTTAAAATGTTAAATTAAACCCGACTGATTTCAAAACTGTTTTGACCTCCGATTATTGTAACCTATTTTTGACCCGCCTCCCGACCTCCAATTTAGTTCTCGTTTCTTGCATTTAAAGCCACTTCAATTACCTATTCAGGGATGATTGGATCGCAAAATAAGAGTTTGTACAACTCTAGATATGATCAAAACCCTAATTAACATCACTAATAATCACCAATCATTATCCTAATTATGTTAATTGTTATAAAACCCCTAATTACAGATCTATTAAGAACTCTAATCCATCATATAAATTGATTACATAAAAATTGAAGCCTTAATGCTATAAAACAAGAAAACTATAAGAATTAAATCAAGATTTTTACCTCAAATCTTCAAGAAAATTATTTTTGATGAATCCCTAAATTAGGGCTTGTAAAAATTCGGCCAAAAGGGGAGAAAATTAATGAAAAACTGATTTTTGTGATATAAACATGGTATTTATATGTTTTCTTAAAAAGGCTTTTCCAAATTGGGCTCAAGTTGGGTCTTTTGGCCAATTATCCTTTCTTTTTCTTTTATAGTCGGTTTAAAACCCGATTCATATATATATATATATATATATATATATATATATATATATATATATATATATATATATATATATATATATATATATATATATATATATATATATATATATATATATATATATATATATTTCTCTTTTCAAGACTTATTAATATATTATTAATAATACCTTAAGTTACCTTAATTTATTTCAACTCCTAAAACCTCAAAACCGTAAAACTAGTCAATTTACGCGTATACCGAAAAAACATAAAATATAAAGTTTTAAAAAACTCTTGAATTTTGAAATAAACTTTTAAACTAAGTCCTAAATGACTTAAAACCATCCTGAAAAATACTCCCATGACTAAACACCTTACCCGAGACCTCTAAATGCTAAACCCCAAATCGTAAAAAAATACGATTTACTATAATACTTATACGTATACGTAAACACCAAAATAACACCATTTCATTTCATAGTCGCCAATTTGTGACCTCATGAACAAGAAATAATCGTTCCTCGATTTACTTATGAGTACTTTGTACCCATAAACGATATCCACACCAACCTCGTTCACGCAAAATAACATGTAAACACGCAAATCACATAGTCACACATAAATTAACCTTAAAATAAGACCAAGTGACGCACCTCAAAACCACGGTTGTCACATCACTCCCTCCTAATAGAAATCTCGTCCCAAGATTTACTCCTTAGGATCGTCATTATCAATTAGCTGAGGATACTTGCTCCTCATAAGTGCTTCCCATTCCCACGTGAACTCTAGTCCACGTTCCAAATTCCATCTACCCATAACTATGGTATATTACCCTTTTTCCAACGTCCTAGCTTCACGAACCAAAATCTCTATCGGCTCTTCGATAAAACGAAGACTAGTATCCATACTAATATCATCTAACGGTACTTACAAGTCAGTTCTTGCTAAGTATTTCCTCAAGTTTGATACATGATATACATCATGCACACTACTCAATTCCTCCGGTAATCTCAACCTATACGCCACTAGCCCAATCCTTTCAAGGATTTTAAATGGACCCAAATATCTAGGTGCTAACTTCCCTTTCTTTCCAAACCACATCACTCCTTTCCATGGTGAAACCTTTAGCATAACTTTATCTCAAATCTCAACGGCTTACGCCTCTTGTCCGCATAGCTCTCTTGTCGGTTCTTTGCTATTTTTTCAACCTCTACCTAGTCACTGCCACCACCTCCATAGTTTTTCGATCCACCTCCGGTCTAATACGTTGGCCGCTTCTAACTTCATCCCACTGTAATGGTGATCCACCTCATCTCCTATGAATTAACTCCAGCAGTTTCTACTACAATTCCTATCACCATACCTAACGGCTTCTATCCTCTATGGATTTTTCATCATTCGGAAGTTCTCCCAACCTTAAACACATCTAATGGTATATGCAGGATTGCATAACCAAAAGCTTCCCATAATATTCACAAGAAACATGTCATAACCACCACCTCATCCTTGCTTTCCCATGCTCGGCACCAAGTAACTAACCATCCTTCATAATAACATGTGTTACACCTTTTGTCTAGGTGGACGTTCCATTGTTTGTGACTACTAACCTCTTGCTCTAACGGTTTCTCTTCAATATCACCCCACTATCTTCACAACCTCTTGCTCCCTCGAATCATTCTTCCTCTATACTACTTTTCGCTTGTCTCTCCATAATCTTAATTTCCATACCGTCTTATATCCCGTCTTCAGCCTATAATTTAGGTGTTTCCTCCTTTATTCCTTACATTCTCATCAATGGGGAATATGCCCCTCTCACCGGTGACTCTCTCTTTGTAGGAGAATTTTTCCTGATATAATGTGTTCTCCAACTATCTCTAAATCTCACGCCAATGCTCTAGGCGTCTTTCTCAATTACCCGTATAGTATGCTCATACCAAACATTAGTCTATGAACGGTATACTACGCTTGCTTCCCATCGTTTCTTCCCTTGCCATAATCCTTCATAAGGCATTCCATACCATTTAGGTTAACTTTTACACAAAACCTCCTATTCCATCGCATCTGTACGCAATCCTTCCAACTTCTCAACTACGTGACTTCTCATTCCTCTTGAAATATAGGATGAATTAGTCATTCTATCGACTATCACCCAACTCTCATCGTACTTATACATCCACCGCATTATGTATCCCATCCACCAACTTCGTCCTTACATCGCCTTTTCTAAGCTACTCTTATATATGTAGGAAGTATAGTCTACGCTCCTTTTCTCCATATGATTGTCCAATCCACGCAACATAAATGTTGACGCGTTCTCGGCTTTAGACCACTCAACTCGTGCAACCTACATCCTTCCTCCAAACCACCCTAATACGTCATCCATATAGTTCAAGTTCGTCTCAGCTTCACTTCATTCTTCTTATTCCATGTCTCATGAACCATGCTTGCCTTTCCCAGATGGTACTTGGCCTTGCAATTTTCTTTCATCACTTAACTCCACCCATCACCTTTGCCAAATTTTCAATCAAGATGATTGAATATGTGTCGGAGACATTTATGATCCGTATAGATCATTCTCTATGTCTCGTACCTCAAATGCCTCTAGCATTCTAGGCAGATATAATAATCCAGCTCCAATAACTAAGTCTTATCCAGTTCTTCCAATATTCAGTTCATGCATCGTATAAGCAATCACTTTTCTTTATCGTTCTCGTACACCTCCAAATCCTTTCTCCACGTATCGTCATGCTTCGCGAATTCATCCAGTCCTTTCGATAATGCCAAAATCGGCTCATTATCCAATCCACCTATTCAGCCTCCAAAACGCTTCCTCATCCTTCTTTACCTCGCCCCTTGCTGGTTCCATGATATACCATCATCTCTAACTACTCATCCTGGTCAACTTAATCCTAAAACTCACACTTGAAAATCTCACGTATAATTCCCTTTCCTAAAAACTCCAAAACCAACTCATAATTCGCCTCACTCTCCTTCTTAGACTTTGAGTAGATCAAGATGTCGTCGATACTATGAAAACTCGTTTATATACGTTCATGCACACTCGGTTCATTGACTCCATGAAAACCGCTAGTGCTCTGGCGAGCTAAATGCATAACCGTAACCCAAAGCGTTCATACAACATCCTTAGCAGTTTTCAACTACGTCCTACTTGCACCCTCTCTTAGTGGAAATACGAATAAATTCCTACCTCGTTCCACTCGCAAAATTCTACACGCATTCTAAAATACCAATACTTCCTCTTATCAAACCATTCAACCGCTTTCCACATCCAGTCTACTACTAAGCAACTCAACTTTTATCTTGCATTCCTTGCTATTTCTAACAACTCTTATTTTTAAATCATTCCATCAACGATTGCCTTGGAAAGGCACTAACTAAAACTCCGCTCACTTATCCTACTTGCTCTATTCATGGTTCTACCTCACAGTAATAGGTAAACCTACTAAATCTCAGGAAATTTTTGGAAAACTTACATGCCTTACAAACAATCATAAAAACCTTTGAGGTATTATATCTCCTTCCAACACTCTCTATGGCGCGTTACTTGTGTCAATATCCATACATTATACAAATCTCCATTCATCTCCCTTGCTACTCCTATGAGACCTCATGACCACATTAGTTCGTCTACGAACTTCTAGCTCTTTCCTCCCCGCTAAAGGCATTCCGACCATTCTCTCATGGCCACCTACTCAATCGTGTAGGTACGACCAAGTCTTTCATATGACTACCTCAACGCTCCCAATGAATATGAACCCAAAACTACATCCTGAATCCACCAGATACGATCAACGAATCAAACCCACGAATAACTAACGACATTTCACGTGAACGAGTTAAAACAGACCAAAACCACAAAAACTCAAAAGGAAAACTCAAACATGTACCAATTCAAATGACTCATGACAACGAAAAATGATCCAAGAAACACTTAATGGCTGCCTAAACATCTTACGCCCCGCGACATATTATTTAAACCGTGCACAAGATCGACTTTTCCAAAAGAATATTTTTTTTTCTTTACCTCCCCACATCTATGTGACTCAAACAATCTAAAAATAAGCCTCTATATAATCTCAAAACTCAACTCAAAGACTAGGTATCCCGAGCATCCCAAATCATAAAAAAAACTACCATTCAAAACTCAACCTTGAACCCGACACTTGTACAACAATTTCGACCAGTCTACTGACCTCCCATGACTATACATTCTGAATATTTGAAAATTAGTTCCGAGTACATAATTTTAGGTTTTTGTATCACCCAAAAAGCTCTAAAAACAAACAAGTTATGACCAAGACAGTTTTATACTAGTTGTTTTTAAAAACTAAAGAATAATCTTAGTGATTAATGTAATCCTTTTAAATGAAAGATATAATTGTATGTGAAATCTTCATAAACTCAATTTAACCTTTTATTAATAATTATAAATGACGTGAATCGGTTAAACCCAATTATATAAACAATGTAAGTAGAAAGAAATTTTATTTCGCTTTATTTTAAAGAGAGTCTTTTACAATTTTGAAATAAATAAGTGTTGATTAAAATTTATTATGTTACATCTTGTTTCAGACACGACTCCAACACCGTACCCTTATTTTATCGTATACAACCAACTATCCAACTCTATAGTAGATTTTCAAGTCTTTTCAATATATACCGACTAAAAAGGAATGTAAGACTCAACACAAAAGATTTCATTATCCCAAAAGAAATCTCAATTTATTTCAATATACTTAACACCAAGGACACCATTTTAAAACGGACACGTGAAATAGGAAACTTGAAGAATACGCCACAACAGAGGTTGAATACCTAAAAAGAAGCGAGCTAGCAAACCCTACTACGAATACAATCGATAATATCGAGGGATCATACATATGTAGGCATATCGGGATACATATACTTAAATTCGTCCAACATATACTACACAAGCATGTATTAACCCTCTTTCATGCAATCATACTTAGGAATCAATTGAAGTTGTGGTACTTGTATAACTATGTTGGCCACCATACTTATACAATTACTCTTTCCCCAACGCACTCCCTCCTATGATGACACTTATAAGAATTAATACAACACATAACACATATATCCATCTACTCACATAAGCTCATAACCACATAACCAAAAAAAAGTCTAAAACTCCATCCATTAAAATAACATAGTCAAACTCTTGGAATACATAAATCCATAGTCTAGCTAAAACAGCATAGAATAAATCCAAAACGAGAACATAATCAGTTATAAGTCATGTCGCCCATAAGAGTGAAACAACGAATCCTTCATATCCACCTACTCCTAATAACTCGAACCACCACATGATTCTTAGGGAACATGACTTAAACATCAAAAGAAAAATACTATACCTCAGGTACATAAAATAACCCAACAAAAGATAGAAACTATCATTTACCAAATTATGTACTATAATGTACAATTTAAGCAAAATACAACAATGACTAGCGTGGATGATTATGGTTCAACCTGCACTAGTCACAACCCGAAAAGAAAATAACATGTGGCTAAGTATGAACTACTATGGTTCAACCCATACTAGTCAAAACTTAACAAACATCGCAAGTAAAAACCAATAACATTCATAAAACTTTAATTAATATAAAATGCACATATACTCCTATGACGCCTATATGCAGGGACCCTTATGCTATAGACTAGGTTACTAGATTAGGCGATGTAATTCTCTATAGCCATTGGCGCTCTGATACCATTCTGTCACACCCCAACATGGCGGAATATGGGGCACGACGTATGGATATCATCACAACAACAGCGTGTCTATAGAGATAACTATATGAATTAAAAATGTCATAAAAGGTGACACAAATTTCATGACAATATCTCATCAATGCAGGAGTCTAGGTAAGTAGGTAGCAGTCCTACCTCTTACCCAAGACAAACAAATCAACATATAGGTTCATAGTATCACTTATTGAAACAAATAGAAAAATAAACTAAGAAGGAACAGGGATCTCCTTCTAAATGCATTCCTACGCGACTCCAATCCTAGCCACATATGTTCTCACGCTTAACCACTTTATCACCTGAACGAGACACTAAAACACGTCAAATGTTGGTGAGAGTCATAGGTTTAGACTCCAAACGAAAACAGATTAAAATAAGCTGTGAACCACCATAAACCACTAAACATATGGACAATGTGCTACAAATATGCATTAACAACTAACATTCAAGATCAATCATTCCAAACAAAATCCAATGCTCTCAGCCTTACCAAACACCATGGTACCATAGGTGCCCATACACCTATGTACTAATCCCAAGGCCCCACCTTGTCACTATCCATTGGTCCCATAGATGCTCACACATCTATGTACCTCCCCAAGGCCCCGCCTTGTCAACATCCCCTTGCTACCAAGTCAAACCACAATAACTGAGACGGTATGTGTCCCCCCGATCCGAATCATAAACACAATCAAGAATCACATAGCAGTTAATCACATAAGTGTACACACAACTCCATCATAAGCCATTAAAACATTCATAGTCTTAGTTACAAAACCGTACAGTGTCTCTTCCATCCCATTTGGAAGTCAAAAACATAAAAAGATATGGGACTATGAAATTCACCTGATTGAGTTTCTCCAAAAATCCGCACACTAGCAAAAAGCTAACAAACAAAAGCACACAATCAAAACATGAACCAAACACTAAAATGGCTCATCAACCTATGATGGACATCTAACCTTCTCCCATATATGTACCTCATTTATATTCTCTAAGCATCTCATTACACCCCTCTATAAATCCCTTAACTTAGATAACTTCATAACCCGTCTCGTTAACAATTTACCCAAAACAGTCCCGATTTTTAGGTCCTCAAACTATAGGACGAACACCCATTTAACCAAAACAAAAATCTTCTGTAAAACAAACCCTATGCCCTTACATGTGTTAGCTAACTCCTCTCTTTTGACCCAACCTTAAATCTACTGTTAAGGCTCCGATATATATATATATATATATATATATATATATATATATATATATATATATATATATATATATATATATATATATATATATATATATATATATATATATATATATATATATATATATATATATATATATATATATATATATATATATATATATATATATATATATATATATATATATATATATATATATATATATATATATATATATATATATATATATATATATATATATATATATATATATATATATATATATATATATATATATATATATATATATATATATATATATATATACTTCTGCCTATCTGCATTTTATCGATTTTGAACATACAAAAAGTTTGTTAAGATTAGGGGGTCTTACCCTAACCCATTTTGTTAGCCCCACCCATGGTCTCTTATTTAATATATAAACAAACTCCCATGCCCATTAGAGGGTTCAAATGTACTCCTAAGTACCCCAATCACCTTAAAACGTTAAATTAAACCCGACTGATTTCAAAACTGTTTTGACCTCCGACTGTTGTAACCTGTTTTTGACCCACCTCCAACCTCCAATTTAGTTCTCGTTTCTTGCGTTTGAAAGCCACTTCAATTACCTATTCAGGGACGCTTGGATCGCAAAATAAGAGTTTGTAGAACTCTATATATGATCAAAACAAGTGATTCAAAAATCTACCCAGTTTTTAAAAATGAATTTAAACATGATTAAACCCTAATTAACATCACTAATAATCACCAATCATTATCCTAATCATGTTAATTGTTATAACACCCCTAATTACAGATATATTAAGAACTCTAATCCATCATATAAATTGATTACATAAAACTTGAAGCCTTAATTCTATAAAACAAGAAAACTATAAGAATTAAATCAAGATTTTTACCTCAAATCTTCAAGAAAATTATTTTTGATGAATCCCTAAATTAGGGCTTGTAAAAATTCGGCCAGAAGGGGAGAAAATTAATGACAAACTGATTTTTGTGATATAAACATGGTATTTATATGTTTTATTAAAAAGGCTCTTCCAAATTGGGCTCAAGTTGGGTCTTTTGGCCCATTATCCTTTCTTTTTCTTTTCTAGTCGGTTTAAAACCCGATTCATATATATATTTTTTCTTTTTAAGACTTATTAATATATTATTAATAATACCTTAAGTTACCTTAATTTATTTCAGCTCCTAAAACCTCAAAACCGTAAAACTAATCAATTTACGCGTATACCGAAAAAAACGTAAAATATAATGTTTTTAAAAAACTCTTGAATTTTAAATAAACATTTAAACTAAGTCCTAAATGACTTAAAACCATCCCAAAAAATACTCCCATGACTAAACACCTTACCCGAAAACTCTAAATGCTAAACCCCAAATCGTAAAAAAAAATACGATTTACTATAATACTTATACGTATACGTAAACACCAAAATAACACCATTTCATTTCATAGTCACCAATTTATGACCTCATGAACATGAAATAACTGTTCCTCGATTTACTTATGAGTACTTTATACCCATAAATGATATCCACACCAACCTCGTTCACGCAAAATAACATGTAAATATGCAAATCACATAGTCACACATAAATTAACCTTAAAATAAGACCAATTGACGAACCTCAAAACCACGATTGTCAGAATTAGGGGTTTAAGAGTGATTGAAATGGGTCAAAATGAGTGTAGATGTTATTTTGAAAGAGGCATTTTAGAACAGATTATTTAGGGCTAATTTTCGTGGTTTTAAGTCTATGTCCATATTATCATTATGTGATATTGTTGTAGAGCTTCTTCCTACCTTCGTTATAAGATAGAGCTTTTAACTCCAAACGAGTCAAAAGTTATGATATTTTGATTTTTCGTATACCGGGAGATGCATATCGACACAATACGAAATTGTAGTCGATATTGGGTCAAATCTCGGGGACTATAAGTTGAGTTTCAAAAATGGCCAAGGGCTTTTCGCAGGCCCTAAACTTAGCATTTTGAATCTATTTTCATAATCAAGGTTCAGATTTGTAAATGGTATTGGTTAAGAAGGTCAAAATGGTTTTACAAGTCGAGTGTGTAAAATTGTCCGGATTTTAAAGTCTAAAGATGTGTCGAGCAGGTTGTTATAAAATGTGAATCATTGGATGAAATTTAAACTGAGTCTTTTACAGATTATAATAGATTTTTTATCCAATTTTTGTCGAAAACGGAGTTGTTTAGGTATGGGAAATCAGCGTGTACTTTTGGTAAGTACCGACTGAGTATTAATGGAGAGGTACTTAACCTCGCGTCATAGTTTGAGGCGAGAGGCTAAACTATTAGATTCTAAAATTCCTAATAGAATATAAGTCTTATGTGTGAGTGTACATTATGAGATTGGAGACCCGTGTTGGGTACTTGAACCGTGTTGATTTGGCATCTTGAGATGGATCAATAACGAAGGTGCTAGTTTGGAAAGCTAGTACATGTTGTGGGGTTTAGAAGAGATTCACTTGCATTGATTGGTCATGTCTATGTACATACTATTTTGAGTCACTGATTTTATTATATTAAGTATGTTTTGAAATACTTAAGTATGTTGCTAAGCGCGCACCTTATTTGTTAGGTGGCGGCTTTTGACGTGAATATTTGGGAGGCCTCTTCACTTCGACCATCACTACTACTACTAGCTTCGTGTATCATCTAAGGTGAGTCTATAGCCTTGCTTTTTATACTTGTATAAATGATTTTAACCCGCGAGGGGGAATACATGTTGCTTTATAAAATGAACACAAGTTGTTTTTGGTATGCTGGACCCTAGTATGATGATAAATGCCTAAGTACCATTGTCTTATGTAGTTCCTGAAATTCATGAACTGATGTAATTAACTTGCGAGGTAAACGCTAATACATATGATAGATCTATTTGGTTTGACAAAGCTTATCCTATGGTATGTATCCTTGTGATCACCTGATAGGGATATTATGTATAAGAGGTCGTTGGTATATGACAATCTTACCTGTCGTAGGGGCGCCGTAAGTGATTCGGTAGACGTGTTGGTTAACGTTCAGTTGCATGAGCTTAAGATATTTATCGATATATATATATATATATATATATATATATATATATTATATATATATATATATATATATATATATATAAATATATATATATATATATATATATATATATATATATATATATATATATATATATATATATATATATATATATATATATATATATATATATATATATATATATTATATATATACTATATATATATATATACGTATATATATATATATATATATATATATATATATATATATATATATATATATACGTATATATATATATATATATATATATATATATATATATATACGTATATATATATATATATACGTATATATATATCAACTGATAGGGATATTATGTATAAGAGGTCGTTGGTATATGACAATCTTACCTGTCGTAGGGGCGCCGTAAGTGATTCGGTAGACGTGTTGGTTAACGTTCAGTTGCATGAGCTTAAGATATTTATCGATATATATATATATATATATATATATATATAGTATATATATATATATATATATATATATATATATATATATATATATATATATATATATATATATATATATATATATATATATATATATATATATATATATATATATATATATATATAATATATATATATATATATATATATATATATATATATATATATATATATATATATATATATATATATATATAGTATATATATATATATATATATATATACGTATATATATATATATATAATATAATAT
>JANFOE010001512.1:0-194620 GCA_025667525.1 Glebionis coronaria | reverse complement strand
CCACCTTGTCAAAGTGGGTCGTTACATTATATATATATATATATATATATATATATATATATATATATATATATATATATATATATATATACATATATATATATATATATATATATATATATATTTTATATATATATATATATATATATATATATTATATATATATATATATATATATATATATATATATATATATATACATATATATATATATACATATATATATATATATATATATATATATATATATATATATATATATATACATATATATATATATATATATATATATATATATATATATATATATATATATATATATATATATATACATATATATATATATATATAGATATATATATATATATATATATATATATATATATATATATATATATATATATATATATATATATATATATATATATATATATTTATATATATATATATATATATATATATATATATATATATATATATAGTATATATATTATATATATATATATATATATATATATATATATATATATATATATATATATATATATATATATATATATATATATATATATATATATATATATATATATATATGTATACCAATGATGGACTTTTCATATGTGCATATATTATTTATTAACTTGAAAAATTGGCACGCAATTTTCCCTCATTGTATTAGCACGCCTACAATACCTTGTGAGTATGTTGCGTCTTTTACTTGGTTAAAACAAACAACTAAAGAGGACCGGTTCTCTAGGTTTTGCTTTCACCATTTGTGCGGTGATATTTCCGTCTTTTTAATCAAACTCTTAAATATGTCTTGATCATATCAAGATATTTATTTTTGGTAGCTCAAGTCATAATTTCTCTAGTTATCCAACAAGATATGAAAGTTAACCTACCATATAGATATTTCATATGTTTGATTCGAATTGGGATTATTTATTCGTTCCTTTTATAGCTTTTCCACATGTAAAAAGTATAGGAACGAACCTTAAAAATTTCCTATGAAAAACGAACACGGTTTGTTATTCTCAATTAAAGACCAAACCATGCTATCAGTTTACGTTGCATTTATACATTAAAAAAACTTACAAAGTTTAATTATTAGTATTTTCGATAATAAATCTCTTATGAAATTAACTACCAATGTTTATGGACTTTAAACAATTAATTTTATCAAGAGAATAAAATCCAACTTGAACTTATTGCATCAATGCAGTTGATCTACTAGAGATGAAATAATTCAAAAGGTAATCATCGAATGATAATTGCCACCGGTGCAACTCTTGACCATAATGAGGTCATGACTACAATATCTAGCATAAGCGTAGTCACGTCATGTTTACCTCATCGCATACTATGTGTAAAAGGTCTGACAAAACATACACGATGTAAGTTGTCCAATATTAGTCTGTGGATTTATAACCTTCAGGTCTGGCCCTTGGTTATTATGGCGCCTCATATTTGGTTAAACTAAAGACTGTCTTTGATGTCTTAACCAAGACAAGTGACTAATAACTTGGTTAGTACAAAACTTACTTAAGTGGGTATTTATAATTTTGAAAATCATGAAAAAGTTTGTACAAAATGAAACATGTAAAACTTCCTTTTATAACGGGTTTCTAAAATAATGAATTTTCCATATTTTTAAACTTTCCTTATGTAGAAAACTAGAAGAGGGTTGAATAGTTTTTTCCGATTAGTTTTAATTACTTTGAAACTTTTTCGTGATTGATCTTGGATATAGACGAAGTGTGAATTAGCAAGGTAATAGACTTGACGTAATAAAGAAACAAACCACAAAACACAATGATTTATAGTGGTTCGGCCTAGAAAGATCTCACTTTTCTTGCCCCAACTTCAACTCCTCGAGTATCCACTCGAGAGTTCTACTTCACTAGCAAATGAATCTCCTTTACACCGGTGGAGAAACCTTCACACTTAAGCTTACAATCTTTGACGACACCTAAACTAGAATGTCGTGTTCTTTACAAAGGCACAACAACGCCTTGTACACTATAAGCTTTTGGTTTACAACACTATCCACACTATTATATAAGTATATAGATGAATGGGTACAACAATGGTGATTGTGTAGGTAACACTTAACACATTCACACAAAGTGATGCCTTGAAGGATCAAAGCTTAGAATTGAGATTTCTCGTGATAGATCTTGAAATGCACAAGCATCTAAATCTCAAGCAAGAAGAGAATAAACAAGAGAGATTAAAGAGTTAGTATATATGCAGAGATTATAGAGAGAAGAGATAGAGAAGGGGTGAAGATTAATCTTGGACAAGGTTGGTATTTATAGGTACTCATCGGACAGACACGGAACCCGTCGGCCCTCTTACCTAGGGGTCCGCCAGGGTCCGGCAGGTCTGACTTTTGTTGCCTCATAAATGTTTGTCCAAGATCATAAGCAAACATTATATTTGTCTAGGTTTGACTTTTGTATATCTGACAAGAGGGTCAAAGAGTCAACTTTTGGTCCTTTTTATTTTTTTCCATATTTTGTATATATAAGTTGTGTAAACTTTTTATAAAAGATTAGTATAAATTCATGGACCTAAAAGGCTTATATGTTGCTTATAATTCAAACATAAAAATATTTTTGATGTTTTGTCATTAATAAAACGTTAAGTATGATTAAAACGTAAATATCTTTTTAGTGCGATATTTACATTTACAATCTCCTCATTTTTGTTGAAGACAAATGAACTTATTTTTAGTTGGAATTTACATCAACATATAAGTTTTTAGAAATATGACTTATATTTCTCTTCTCCCCTTTTTGTAGAAAGAAAAAGGGAAGGTTTTATTGGAAAAAGGTTTGAGAGAGATGTTGCGATATCATGATTAAGCAAGATAGATATCAAGTATTTTTTCATGTACTCCCCCTCAGTTCAAACTCCCCCTAATTTGGGGAACCGAGAGCCATAGATTATGAAAATCCTGCAAGAAAAGGGTTAGAAAGATACACAACATGTTTAAATGTACATGAGATAGCCCGAAAATTGGACTATATGAATTTACACATTTTATACAAGTGAAAAAAAAATATGTAAATTGTGTTGTGAAGAAGATTAATTGAATCTTATGGCACTCCCCTAGATTTATGCCCATATAAGTATGACTTATAATTCCCACAAACGAAAGTTAGTTTCTCGAATTCAATAGTCGAGATAGGAATATGAGCACAAAACATTCAAACACATTTATCACACATGTACAAATCATAACTTGAATAAAAAGGGTTCATTCATCATGCCTCAAAGTAAAATGACAGCTATTAAGCATGTGAAACATTTGGTTGAGAGAATTAATTACATTGATAAAGGAAAAAGAAAAGTAAAAATTAAATCAGCAGACCCACAGACCCTTTTGGGTGACGGACCCCTCTTGGGAGGGGTCCGTGACTGACTGTAGACAGAAAAATAGAAAAAGAGACAATTGTATCCCGGGAGCTTGTAAGCTTAATGCTACTGAGAGGGAGGGTGTAGAAGTTCCTATGTACCATCAAGAAATTATGAAAGGCTACACGCATTTCTTGACAGAGATCCGTGATTAGTGAATGCGTGTAGCGACAATGTTCGCATTGGGGGAAGTGAGTAGATTGGTGAGATGAAAGAGGTATTCTTGGTTTGAGGAGGAAGGTGAGGGTCCATGGAGAGCAATATGTTGTTGTATTTCTCGTAGATGCCTACGGAGCATGTCATGGAAGGCTTGTTGCCGATTGAAGTTTCGTTGTGTTTGAGTGGTAGGAGGTGGTAAAACACTAGTTAGAGAGGAGTAAGATGGTGAATGGCAGAAAGAGGGCTCTTCAATCCATAAGGAGTCATCCAAGTATATGAAGGATGAAGTTGGAGGTGTAGTGGTGAAGGATATGTTGGGAATAGGAAGTGTTTGTGGTGGTGGTACAGAGAAAGGTGGTTGATTGTATGGAGGTGGTATTGGAAGAAGAGGTGATTCACTTGTAGCATTTACTACAGTAGGTTGTGAGTAGAGTGGTGATGTTGGTGGTGTGTCGAAGGTTTCTATAGGTGATGTGAGTGATGAGGTTTGGATGGTAGGGTTGAGGGTTTAGGGAAACCAAAGCATGAAGGACGAACACTTATACGTGCCGTTGTACTAAGAGGTTTGCTAGAGGAAGAATAATCTTTGGTGATAAGTTTCTGAGATTTGATAAGAAAATGAATGAGTGAGTTTAGGAGTTTAAGAATAATGATGGTTCTTTAAATAGTGATGAGAAGAAAGATGTGAATTGAATGGTTGTTGAATGTGACTGGAAGAAGGAAGCAAGAGTTAATGTGCGAGAAAAGTCAGTTATGAAGATAAGAAGTGAAGGGGAAGGAGTTTTGAGAAAAGAGTAATTAAATGGTGGTGATGGTGGTGTTGAAATTTTTAAACTACATAACCGCGGAACCGGTCGGACCCTTTGGCAAGGGGTTCGCGGGGTCCGAGTAGAAACGGACACAAATTTGCAAATTTAATTTTATAGGGAAAGACACGGAACCGGTCGGACCCTTGTGGGCGGGTTCCAACAGGGTTCGTGGCTGTCTGAGACCAGAATTTTGAAGGAGGTAAATGTGACAACCCTGGTTTTGAGGTTCGTCACTTAGTTTTATTTTGTGCTAGTTACGTGTTTATGTGCTAATTGGTGTGTATAGATTGTGGTTTAGATATCGTTTCCGGTACGGGGTACCTTGTGAGTGAAACGATGTGTGATGATTTCATGTTCATGAGCTCACAATTAGTGACTATGAAATGAAATGGTGATATTTTGGTGGTTACGTATACGTATAAGTATTATAGTAATAGTGTATTTTTTTAGGATTTACGGTTTAGCATTTAGAGGTCTCGGAAGAGGTAATTATTCATATGAATATTTTTCGGGATGGTTTTAAGTCATTTAGGACTTAAATATAAAGTTTACTTCAAAATTTGAGATTTTTTTATAAAAGTGTATATTTTACGACTTTTACGGTAAAACGCGTAAATTTGACTAGTTTTACGGTTTTGAGGTATTGGAGGCTTTAGGAGCTGAAATAAATTAAGAAAAATTAAGGTAATATTATTATTACATATATTAATAATAAAAAAGGAAAAAAACGAAATTAAGGAGGGTGTGGGTTGGTTTGAACGCCAGAAAAGAAAAAAAAAGGAAAAAGGGAGGAAAAAAGGAAAGTGGGCTATGGGTTGGACTAAGATTCACCCATACCCTATATAAAGTTATACTAAACAAGAAAATTCATTATTATCTCCTGGAAACAAAGAAAATTCGTGGGTTTCATAAAAAAAATTAGGGTTCTTCATAAAATTTAGGGGTTTTCATAAATCAAAGGTAAACCTTCTTAAACCTTTTTGATTGAATTATTTTTATGTTTAATTAATCATTCTTATGATGGATTAGGGTTAGGGTTTATATAAAATCAGTAAATTAATGATGTTATAATCATAATATGATGATCATATAATCTAGGGCTTGTATTAGATGGGGTTATGGGTAATTAATTAGTTCAATTTGTTTAAACCCGTTTTTAAAAACTGGGCAGATTTTGAGCCAATTGTTTTGATCATATCGGGAGTTCTATAAACTCTTATTTAACGATCCAAGTACCCCTGGAAAGATATTTGAAGTGGCTTTCCAATGCAAGAAACGAGAACTAAATTGGAGGTCGGGAAGTGGGTCAAAAACAGGTTACAACAGTCGGAAGTCAAAACAGTTTTGAATTCAGCCTGTTTTCTTATTAAGTTTTGGGTTGTTTGGGGCACTTAGGGTTGCATTGGGATCTTCTCACGAACGTGAGAGATAGTTTATATATTGTAGTTAATATCTGCACTTGGGCTAAGGTGGTGGTTTAGGGTAAGACCCCTTAATGGTAACAAACTTTTAGTACGTTTAAAATCAGGAAATCTGGAATGACAAAAGTAGATATATATATATATCGGGGCCTTAACAGTAGCTTTAAGGTTAGGTCAAGTGGGAGGTGTTAGCCAACATATGTAAGGGTATGAATATTCCTTTTACAGAAACCATGGGCAGGTTTAAGTGGGAGTTTGACCTAACGTTTTGAGACCTAAAACTGGGACTGTTTTGGGTAAAATACGAACAGGTTAGTTATTAAACTTAACCAAGTTAAGGACTTGCTGTGATCCGTTCAATGGCAAGCGATCTTTCGTAAAAAGCACGAAGAAAGGGGTTAGCTAACAGGCCTTCTTCTTACAGAGAAACTATTGCGGAGAGAGTTTCCTATTCCATATTCCGGTTGACCAATTCGCCCCACATGGTAGCGATCCAACTAAAGATTTTGATTCCAGTGGGGACAGCTTAAGGAAGGGTAATGGGGTAATTAGAGCTTATTAATGAGGTATATATGTGAGAATAGGCTATATATCCATCATAGGTTAATGAGCCATCTTAGTGATTGGTTCGTTTATTGATTTCGTGTTTTTGGTTTGTTAGCTTGTTGCTAGTGCAAGGACGTGTGAAGGAGCTATCAGGTGAGTGTTCATAGTCCCATGTTTATTTTTGTTTTTGACTTCCAGATGGGATGGAAGAGACACTGTGTTGAGTTGTTTCTAAATTGTTGCTGTGAATGTTTTATGGTTGTGATGGACTTGTGTGTACACTTATGTGATTAACCGCTATGCGATTTTTGATATGTTATTGTGGTTTGACAAGGTAGTGGCCTTGTGGTTTGACAAGGTAGTGGCCTTGTGGTTTGACAAGGTAGTGGCCTTGTGGTTTGACAAGGTAGTGGCCTTGTGGTTTGCCAAGGTAGTGGCCTTGGGATCGGTACATAGTGTGATCATCTATGGTACCATGATGTTGTTTGGCAAGGTAGGAGCCTTGGATTTGTTTGGTATGATTGGTCTTGATTGATAGTTGTTAATACATAATTGTAACACATTGTCCATATGTTCTTTTGTTGATGATTGTTATTCACATCTTGTAACTGATTTAGCGTTGGAGTCTAAACCTATGACTCTCACCAACTTTATGTTGACGTGTTTTAGTGTCTCTTTCAGGTGAGAATGTGGTTAAGCTTGAGGATAGAAGTGGCTAGACTTGGATGCCTTAGGATTGCATATAGAAGGAGATCCCCGTTCCTTCTTAGTTTACCTTTATGTTTTTTGATAAGTGATACATGTTGGCACCTATATGTTTGTTTGGTTTATGTTTATTGTTTGTCTTGGTTAAGTGGTAGGACTGTTACCTACTTATCTAGACTCCTGCATTTTTTGAGATATTGTCATGACTTTTGTGTCACCATTTTATGACATTTCTTAATTCATATAGTTATCTCTATAGACACGCCATGTTGTGATGATATCCATACGTCGCGCCCCATATTCCGCCATGGTGGGTTGTGACAGAATGGTATCAGAGACAATGGTTATAGAGAATTAGGTTGCCTAGTCGCGTAGCCTAGTCTATAGCTTAAGGGTCCCTACATATAGGCGTCATAGGAGTATGTGTGCATTTATTATAATTGATGTGTTTGGATGTTATTTATTGCGATGTTTTGACTAGTATGAATTGAACCGTAGTATGTTCATACTTAGTCACATGTTATTTTCTTTTCGGGTTTATGACTAGTGCGGGTTGAACCATAATCATCCACGCTAGTCACTGTTGTATTTTGCTTCAATTGTACATTATAGTACATAATTTAGTACAAGGTAGTTTCTATCTTTTATCGAGTTATTTTACATACCTGAGGTATGTTACTTTTCTTTTGATGTTTAAGTCATGTTCCCTAAGAATCATGTGGTGGTTCGAGCTACTAGGAGTACACGGGTAGGAAGGATTTTAAGCTGTTTCCACTCTTACGGGCGACATGACTTATAACTGATTCTGTTTTTGTTTTGGATTTAGTCTATGCTGTTTTAGCTAGACTATGGATTTTTGTATTCCAAGAGTATTACTATGTTATTTTAATAGATGGAGTTTTTGACCTTATTGTTTATGTGGTTATGAGCTTATGTGAGTAGATGGATTTATGTGTTATATGTTGTATTGATTCTTATAAGTGTCATCATAGGAGGGAGTGCATTGGGGAAAGGGTAATTGTATAAGTATGGTAGCCAACGTAGTTATGCAAGTACCACAACTTCAATGGGTTCCCAAGTATGGTTGCATGAAAGAGGGTTAGTACATGCTTGTATATGATGAGATGTAGAATTTGGGTATACGTATTATATATGAGTTTATGTAATGGTTACCTACGATATGGCTATTGTTCTTTTTGTGTTATATGTTTTGGGTTATAGATGTGTTGTGTAATTTTGGGGTCACACGATATGGTTTGGTTTTGGAGGTGGGCTTTATGCCTTGTTGTGGCATGGTGAGATGGTGATTACTCATATGGAAAAACGAGTGTATGACGTGATTGGTTGATCCGACATGTATAGTAACGAGTATGTTTTGGGTGATTTAATACGTATATATATGCGGATGTATATATACTATTATGTGTTAAGTTATGGTATATGGTCGTTCACTAGTTATTATAACTTGAACGTACTGTGTATTTGTTCGTGTTTTATGGTGCTGGAGTTTGATGGAGTTTCAACGACGTTTGGAATCTTTTGAAGTGTGTCTTGTAGCGTATTCTTTGAGTTTCGTATTTCACGTGTACATTTTAAAATGATGTTCTTGGTTTTAAGTCTATTGAAATAACTTGGGATTTCTTTTGAGATAATGAAATCTTTTGTGTTGGGTCTTACATTTCTTTTGGTCGGTATATATTGAGAAAAAGGGGGACGTGGAAATCTATTATAGGGTTAGATAGTTGGTTGTATTCGGTAAAATAAGGGTAAGGTGTTGGAGTCGTGTTTGAAACAAGATGTAACATAAGACTTTTTTTTTAATCAACACTTATATATTTCAAATTCTAAAGGACTTTCTTTAAAATAAAGCAAAGTAAAATTTCTTTCTACTTACATAGTTTATATAATTGGGTTTAACCGATTCACGTCATTTATAATTATTAATACAAGGTTAAATTGAGTTTATGAAGGTTACACATAAAATTATATCTGTCATTAAAAAGGATTACATTAATCACTAAGTTTAATCTTTAGTTTTTAAAAACAACTAGTATAAAACTGTTTTGGTCATAACTTGTTCGTTTTTAGAGTTTTTGAGTGATTCAAAAGCCAAAAATTATGTACTCGGAACGTACTTTTCAAATATTCAGAATGAATAGTCATGGGAGGTCAGTATCTTGGCCGAAATTATTGTACAAGTGTCGGGTTAAAGGTTGAGTTTGAATAGTAGTTTATTTTTATGATTTGGGATGCACGGGATACCTAGTTTTTGAGTTGAGTTTTGAGTTCGTCAAGAGGGTTGTTTGTAGATTGTTTGAGTCACATAGATGTGGGAGGTAATAATAAAATAAAAATAAAAAAAAGATATATATTCTTTTGGAAAAGTCGATCTTTTGCACGGTTTAAAAAAAATATGTCGCGGGGCGTAATATGTTTGGTTGCCATTGGGTGTTTCTTGGATTATTTTTCGTTGTCATGAGTCATTTTGAATTGATACACGTTTTGGGTTTGAGCTTTCTTTTGAGTCTTGTGGTTTTTGACTTGTTTTAACTGGTGCACGTGAAATGTCGTTTGTTATCCGTGGGTTGATTCGTTGATCGTATCTGATGGATTCAGGATGTAGTTTTGGTTTCGTATTGTTTAGGAGCGTTGAGGTAGTCATATGAAAGACTTGGTCGCGCCTACACGCTTAAGTAGGTGACCATGAGAGAACGGTCGGAATACCCTTAGTGGGGAGGAAAGAAGTTCGTAGACGAACTAGTGTGGTCATGAGGTCTCTTAGGAGTACCAAGGAGATGAATAGAGATTTGTGGGATATTAGCACAAGTAACGCGCCATAGAGAGTGTTGGAAGGGGAAGTAATACCTCAAAGGTAATTATGATTGTTCGTAGGGCATGTAAGTTTTCCGAAAATTTCCTGAAATTTAGTAGGTTTGCCTATTACTGTGAGGTAGAACCATAAATAAAGCAAGTAGGAGAAGTGAGAGGAGTTGTAGTTAGTGTCCTTCTAAGGCAAATCGTTGATGGAGTGATTTAAAAAAAACAAAAGCTGTTAGAGATTGCAAGGAATGCCAGATAAAAGTTGAGTTGCTTAGTAGTAGATTGGATGTGGAAAGAGGTTGAGTGGTCTGATGAGAGGAAGTACCGGTCTTTTAAGATGCGTGTAGAATTTTTCAAGTAGAACGAGGTAGGAATTTATTCGTATTGCCACTAAGAGAGGGTGCAAGGAGGACATAGTCGAAACTGCTAAGGATGTTGTTTGAACGCTTTGGGTTTACGGTTATGTATTTGGCTTCACCAAAGCACTAGCGGTTTTCATGGTGTCAATGAACCAAGTGTGCATGAACGTGTATAAACGAGTTGTCATCGGGAGCGTCGACGACATCTTGAACTACTCAAATCTGAGAAGGAGAGTGAGGCGAATTATGTGTTGGTTTTGGAGTGGAGTTATACGTGAGATTTTCGAGTGTGAGTTTTTAGTATTAAGTTTACCATGATGAGTAGTTAGAGATGATGGCGTATCATGGAACCAGCAAAGGGCGAAGTGAAGAAGGATGAGGAAGCGTTTTGGAGGCTGAAGAGGTGGATTGGATAATGAGCCGATCTTGGCATTATCGGAAGGACCAGATGAATTCGCGAAGCATGACGATACGTGGAGCAAGGATTTGGACGCGTACGAGGACGACAAAGAAAGGCGATCGCTTATACGTTGCAGGAACTGAAGATTTGGAAGAACTAGATGGACTTAGTTAGTGGGGCTGGATTGTTATATCTGCCTAGAATGCTAAAGGCATTTGGTGTACGAGATGTGGAGAATGATCTATACGGATCATGAACGTCTCCAACACATATTCAATAATCTTGATTGAACATTTGGCAAAGGAGGAAACCACTAGAGTTAGTGACAAAGTTATGTAGGGAGTTTCACCCATAGTAACGGGTGGTATGTTTTGGTAAAATGGAAGAGTTGATGTAGAGTTTTGTAGGTCCATTTATGATCTTTAGAAATATCGGACCATTAGCTTATGAGTATAGAATTACCTGGGGGAAATGAGTTGTATACATGATACATTTCATGTATTGGGGTTGGTAAATGTTGTTTGAGGATGCATATTTGCATGTCTGGTTATTCGGGTTTTGTGCTAATAAGAGTCATTTGTGAGATTTATTGACTATGAGGTCAAGAGTTTGGCAATGAGTTTAATTATTTTTGGTTTGTATATATGGTATTTTCAAACTTGAACTAAAGTTCACGTGGTAATGAGAGGAGTTCGTTTAGAACAAGTATCCTCATGTGATTTGTTGTTTGTGTGTTTGATCCTAAGGAGTAAATCTCGGGACGAGATTTCTATTAGGAGGGAGTGATGTGACAACCCTGGTTTTGAGGTTCGTCACTTAGTTTTATTTTGTGCTAGTTACGTGTTTATGTGCTAATTGGTGTGTATAGATTGTGGTTTAGATATCGTTTCCGGTACGGGGTACCTTGTGAGTGAAACGATGTGTGATGATTTCATGTTCATGAGCTCACAATTAGTGACTATGAAATGAAATGGTGATATTTTGGTGGTTACGTATACGTATAAGTATTATAGTAATAGTGTATTTTTTTAGGATTTACGGTTTAGCATTTAGAGGTCTCGGAAGAGGTAATTAGTCATATGAATATTTTTCGGGATGGTTTTAAGTCATTTAGGACTTAAATATAAAGTTTACTTCAAAATTTGAGATTTTTTTATAAAAGTGTATATTTTACGACTTTTACGGTAAAACGCGTAAATTTGACTAGTTTTACGGTTTTGAGGTTTTGGAGGCTTTAGGAGCTGAAATAAATTAAGAAAAATTAAGGTAATATTATTATTACATATATTAATAATAAAAAAGGAAAAAAAAACGAAATTAAGGAGGGTGTGGGTTGGTTTGAACGCCAGAAAAGAAAAAAAAAGGAAAAAGGGAGGAAAAAAGGAAAGTGGGCTATGGGTTGGACTAAGATTCACCCATACCCTATATAAAGTTATACTAAACAAGAAAATTCATTATTATCTCCTGGAAACAAAGAAAATTCGTGGGTTTCATAAAAAAAATTAGGGTTCTTCATAAAATTTGGGGGTTTTCATAAATCAAAGGTAAACCTTCTTAAACCTTTTTGATTGAATTGTTTTTATGTTTAATTAATCATTCTTATGATGGATTAGGGTTAGGGTTTATATAAAATCAGTAAATTAATGATGTTATAATCATAATATGATGATCATATAATCTAGGGCTTGTATTAGATGGGGTTATGGGTAATTAATTAGTTCAATTTGTTTAAACCCGTTTTTAAAAACTGGGCAGATTTTGAGCCAATTGTTTTGATCATATCGGGAGTTTTAACTCTTATTTAACGATCCAAGTACCCCTGGAAAGATATTTGAAGTGGCTTTCCAATGCAAGAAACGAGAACTAAATTGGAGGTCGGGAAGTGGGTCAAAAACATGTTACAACAGTCGGAAGTCAAAACAGTTTTGAATTCAGCCTGTTTTCTTTTTAAGTTTTGGGTTGTTTGGGGCACTTAGGGTTGCATTGGGATCTTCTCACGAACGTGAGAGATGGTTTATATATTGTAGTTAATATCTGCACTTGGGCTAAGGTGGTGGTTTAGGGTAAGACCCCTTAATGGTAACAAACTTTTAGTACGTTTAAAATCAGGAAATCTGGAATGACAAAAGTAGATATATATATATCGGGGCCTTAACAGTAGCTTTAAGGTTAGGTCAAGGGGGAGGGGTTAGCCAACATATGTAAGGGTATGAATATTCCTTTTACAGAAACCATGGGCAAGTTTAAGTGGGAGTTTGACCTAACGTTTTGAGACCTAAAACTGGGACTGTTTTGGGTAAAATACGAACAGGTAAGTTATTAAACTTAACCAAGTTAAGGACTTGTTAAGGAAGGGTAATGGGGTAATTAGAGCTTATTAATGAGGTATATATGTGAGAATAGGCTATATATCCATCATAGGTTAATGAGCCATCTTAGTGATTGGTTCGTTTATTGATTTCGTGTTTTTGGTTTGTTAGCTTGTTGCTAGTGCAAGGACGTGTGAAGGAGCTATCAGGTGAGTGTTCATAGTCCCATGTTTATTTTTGTTTTTGACTTCCAGATGGGATGGAAGAGACACTGTGTTGAGTTGTTTCTAAATTGTTGCTGTGAATGTTTTATGGTTGTGATGGACTTGTGTGTACACTTACGTGATTAACTGCTATGCGATTTTTGATATGTTATTGTGGTTTGACAAGGTAGTGGCCTTGTGGTTTGACAAGGTAGTGGCCTTGTGGTTTGACAAGGTAGTGGCCTTGTGGTTTGACAAGGTAGTGGCCTTGTGGTTTGACAAGGTAGTGGCCTTGTGGTTTGCCAAGGTAGTGGCCTTGGGATAGGTACATAGTGTGATCATCTATGGTACCATGATGTTGTTTGGCAAGGTAGGAGCCTTGGATTTGTTTGGTATGATTGGTCTTGATTGATAGTTGTTAATACATAATTGTAACACATTGTCCATATGTTCTTTTGTTGATGATTGTTATTCACATATTGTAACTGATTTAGCGTTGGAGTCTAAACCTATGACTCTCACCAACTTTATGTTGACGTGTTTTAGTGTCTCTTTCAGGTGAGAATGTGGTTAAGCTTGAGGATAGAAGTGGCTAGACTTGGATGCCTTAGGATTGCATATAGAAGGAGATCCCCGTTCCTTCTTAGTTTACCTTTATGTTTTTTGATAAGTGATACATGTTGGCACCTATATGTTTGTTTGGTTTATGTTTATTGTTTGTCTTGGGTAAGTGGTAGGACTGTTACCTACTTACCTAGACTCCTGCATTTTTTGAGATATTGTCATGACTTTTGTGTCACCATTTTATGACATTTCTTAATTCATATAGTTATCTCTATAGACACGCCATGTTGTGATGATATCCATACGTCGCGCCCCATATTCCGCCATGGTGGGTTGTGACAGTAAATGAGAAATTTTTGAATTAAATCATATTGTTTTTAAGATTAGGATTTAAGAGGGGCAATGTTTCACACGATATTAACTTTAAATTGACTTGTAGAGGGCAAGGAAATGTACCTTTGTGCTTTCTGAGTCATGATTCGCCAAATATGAATGACAAGCAACAAATCTTATAAGATGTTGTAATCCTAGCATAAATTATTCACAATTGTTAGAGTAATAAGAAAATGCAAGAAAGAAAAAGTGTTAATCAGTTTACAACCATCATTGTTTAAAGTTTAGAACAATGTCCATTTGTACCCATTCACTCCATCATTCTTTACTTGTGCTTCTTTTTGTCCATTTTCGCGAGAAATCTTCCAAGGCACTTGAAAATACCCTTTGTTTGTTTGAACTCGGGAGCGGCATTAGGGATTTCGGGTAGTCGGCTAAGGTATTCTAAGGGTGGTAATCTAGAGCTAGGAAGATCATCGTCTTCACTAGCGGATGATGAAGAACTATATGGATATTAAGTTCTTTTACCCTTAACCCTAGATTGGGTTTCCATGATCCTTGTCACCCTTTGATCACTAACTGGGTTCATGACCCGATCAACGAGGTGATAAATTCCTTCTCGGCCATTAGGACTTGGTAGAATAGGAGCTCTGTGGCGGTAAAGACGGGTAAGTAACATACCAAAAGGAAGAACGGATGTGATAAGATTCCGAATTTGGGACATCCTATTGGCTATGTAATAGGCAAGATTAAATGGTTTGCCGGTTTCTATACTATATAGCATGTAGCTTTCACAAGCATTTATGTGATCTTTATTACCCACTAAGATCATGACATTGCACCTTAAAATTCTTTCCCATTTTTCATATTTTTCCTTAAGTTCTTGAGCCTCCATCCCGTACGGATTTTGTGGATAACCCTGCTTGTGTTTGAAAGCCTAGTGTCCTCGACCCTACGTTTGAAAAAGGTATTCTTAACGAGGTCCTTTTCGTTAAGCCTAGTATTATTTTGAGCACCCCTGTGTATGTTGGTATTCTCAAGAGTTGTGAGTGAATGAAGGTCGGAATAGAAACATGCTCCTTCGTTAGGTATTTTAAGAATATGAGCAAACTGGTCTAAGGAGTATGAGTATCTATTACCATTTGTCTCAAAATTCACGAGGAGGATGTGGTCTTTATCAAAGGTGATATTGACGATCATATAAAATTCTAAGACAAATTCAAGACAGATTTACTCATCTATATATAGAAGGCAATCAAAGTTGATCCTAGAGAATACCTCACGGATATTGGTTTTATCCGTAAAGGAGTGGTGGACAACGCGACCTTCGTGAAAGGTGCGATTTTCTAACTCCTTGCACAAATCTTTTTGTGCGGAAGTAAAATGTTTAGACTTATGGTGTTTTGGGATGTAGCTAGCGGTGCCTTTGTGGTCATATGTCCAAGCTGTGGCATTTTGGATCCTAAGGCATAAATTTTCCAAGTTACTTAAATTTTAGGAAAATGATTAAGGAAATGCCTGCCTATATGCAAAAAATGTGGAGGTGCGGTTATCTCGACCCAAAATTATTTATCAAAGAGGTGCAAAATGCATAGTTTTGAGATAACCCAAACGCTCCTTAAGTTCAATATAGCTTCAAATGAACGTACCCGAAAGTGCATATGAATTATGCAATTCCTTTAGCGTTCATGAGTATTTATGCTATGATTAAAGCATCGTTTTTGAATATTTGTTATTTACAATGTTTGAAAAATTATTTTTCGGCATGACCTAAGTAGTGAGAATGATCTTTTGAAAAATCCTTTGATCAATTAGGGATTCCTAGCAATTCCTAGTAATTTTGTTAATGGGTTTATGCATACAAAATGATTTGTCGACATAATTTATCAACGTATTGGTTAATTTCACTAACCTAGATGAATCCCTAATTTCAATTTTGTGCAATTAAATAGAACCATAGACTCAGATTCAAGATAACGTGATGATAAAAGAATGTAAATAAGATAGAAACACTTACATGATTGATTTGCACAAAGGAAATGTTTAATTTTGTCTAAGGATTTGTAGAGAGATGAAATTTTAGTGATGGTGGTCGTGTTTTGTAGAAAGAGTGAAGTGGCTTTTGGTTTGTGGGTGTTTGTCTAACTGTTTTAGTGTTTCGCAATATCTACAGACAAACAGAACCTTACACGAACCCTTGAGGGAAAGGGTCCGACGAGTACTGTCAGTACAGATGACAGAATACCGTTTTCCTTATCATGAAATTTTTATTAATCATAAACCTAGTCTCAATAGGTTAAATGGCTCTCACTTGAGAGGTTTTATTAGAATATCATCTATATTATCCTCCGAAGATACCTTTTCAATGGAAATGTTACCTTTTTGACGTTGTCTCGTTGAAAATGATGTTGAATCTCGGTGTGTTTGGTTCGTGAGTGCAACACGAGATTTTTGCTAAGATCAATGGCTCATTTGTTGTCACATAGAATTTTTACATCTTCCAACTTGATGTCGTAGTCAACAAGTATTTGTTTCATCCATAATGCTTGTTGACATGTTTTGCCCGCCGACACATATTCAGACTTGGTTGTATAAATGGAAAGTGCGGTTTGCTTTTTCGAAAACCATGATGTGAGGCAGCATCCGATAAATGTACATATACCACTTGTACTTTTTCTATCGACATAGTCACCGGCATGATCGAATCTGTGTAAACAACGGTTTCCATTCTCGTGCCTTTGTGATACCATAATCCAAGATGATTTGTTCCTTTGATATATCTAAAAATTCTCTTGACCACTTCAGGATGCGACACATTTGGATTGTCTTGGAAACGAGCACACATACAAACACTAAACATAATGTCCGACCTACTAGCCGTAAGATAAAGTAAACTACAAATCATGCTACGATATTTGGTGCTATCAACATAGTCATTAGTACCATCTTTGGTTAGTTTAGTTTCGGTGGACATTGCGGTGTTTGTTGGTTTAGATTCTTCTAGTCCAAATTTCTTAAGCATTTCTTTTATGTATTTAGATTGATTGAAGAAAATCTCGTCTTCCATTTGCTTAATTTGTAGACCCAAGAAAAAATTAAGTTCACTCATCTTACTCATTTCGAATTCGTCATGCATAACTTTGGAAAGTTCATCACATAGTTCATTACATGTAGACCCAAAGACAATGTCGTCAACATATATTTGGACTATAATTATGTGTGACCCCTTTTTCTTAGTGAATAAAGTATTGTCCACTAGACCCATTGATTATTTATGTTCAATTAGAAATGACTTAATTTCGTCGTACCATGCATTGGGTGCTTTGTTAAGACCATATAGAGCCTTTTTGAGTTTATAAACATGATTAGGTTTTTCAAAGTCTTCAAAACTGGGAGGTTGTGTGACATACACTTCCTCATTTATAAAGCCATTTAGGAATTCAATTTTAACATCCATTTGATAGAGTTTGAAATCGTGTGCACAAACATAAGCAAGTAAAATTCTTATGGACTCAAGCCGAGCAACCGGGGCATAGGTTTCGTCTTAACCTATACCTATACCCTTGAGCAACATGTCTAGCCTTGTTTCTCGACACTACACCATTTTCATCTAGTTTTTTTTCAAAAAACCCGTTTTGTTCCAATTACCGTTTGATTTTTAGGTCTTCGTACCAAATACCAAACATTATTAATCACAAATTGATTTAATTCTTCTTGCATAGCAAAAGCCCAACTTTCCTCAATATTTAGGTTTAATTTGAGATACGAAACAAAAGAAATTACTTTCATTTTGAGCTTGTGACCTTAAGGTCCATTCATTTAATTTTCCAATCACATTTTCTAAAGGATGTCCTTTTGTTTCTTTGATGTTTAAGAGTTCCATTTTTAATGGTTCATTTCCCTTGTGTTTTTCAACATTAATTTGTTGGTTATTGGCTTGGCCTTCAACTAGATCATCATCTACCAAAGGCAATGTTCTAGAGGGAGGTGGTCTTTTGTCGAAGGTTATGTTCAACGATACCTCGACACACATGGTTTGTTTATTTAACACGATGTAAGCTTTGCTATTTTGAGAATATCCAAGAAATACTCCTTCATACGACTTTGAGTTGAACTTAGTGAGATAATCCTTAGTGTTAAGAAGAAAAAATTTTCTCCCACACACTTAAAATATCCAATGGTCGGTTTTCTTTCTTTTAATATTTCATACGATGTTTTATCTAGAAGTGGTCTAATTAAAACCTGATTTAAAATATAATTTGAGGTATCAACCGCATGACACCAAAAATTTTGAGGCATGTTTGACTCATTTAACATTGTTCTACTCATCTCTTTAAGTGTTCTATTTTTGCATTCAACTACCCTATTTGATTAAGGTATTCTTGGAGCCGAGAAATTATGATTGATACCCTTGGTGTCACAAAAATCTCCAAATTGCACTTCATTGTCATACTTCCGACCATGATCCGTTCGAATTGACACAATTCGACAATTTAATTGATTTTCAATTTTCTTACTTAAGATCTCAAAATGGTCAAAGGCTTCATTTTTAGTTTTCAAAAACTTTGGCCAAGTAAATCTTGAGTAGTCATGCGCGATAACCAAGGTATAATAATTTCCTCCGAAAATTTGTGCCGCGGATGGACCAAACAAATCCATATGTAAGAGTTGTAGACACTTAGTTGTGGTGACAACATTTTTAGCCTTATGGCTTGCGTGTGTTTGTTTTCCGATTTTACAAGCGTCACAAAAATGTTGATCATATTTTACTTTTAATAAGTTTCTAACAAGATCTTTGTTGGCCAAAGATTGTAAAAGACCCATGTTGATATGACTAAGACGCCTATTACAAAGGGTTGAGGTTTCATCTATAGTGGTTAAACAAATAGCATCTTTTGATGAGTCAAACTTCATCACGTATATGTTATTGTTCCTACTTCCTTTTGCTATTGTTATTCCGTCTTTTAGTATTTTACTAGCATTTTCTTCGAAGTGTACTTTGCATTTGTTACTACAAAGTTGACTAATGCTAAGTAGATTAAATCCTAAATTTTAGACGCGAGCAACATTATCTATGGTGATATGGTCATTAGTAATCATACCTTTGCTGATGATTTTGCTTTTCACGTTGCCACCAAAAATGACATTACCTCCGTCTGTTGATGTGTTGGTACTAAAAAGATTTCTATTACCCGCATGTGTCTTGAACATACATTGTCCTTGATCCATTCATGTGGTTCAAGTTTAACCTTCAAGCATACCTACACAATTTGAAACTTAAACGTTTGGTCCCCATCGTCTCATGGGTCCGTTTAGATTAAACATACTTCTCATGGCAATCCTGATTGGAGTATTGCCAAATACATCACAAGGTACCAAACTTCTCATTGAAAACTGATTATGGTAGTCATAGTTGAAGGGTAGTTTACTATAGTTTCCTAGCACACTTTGGTTGCTTTTTGGAAATGGGCGTTTGGGGTAAGAAGGTTTAGGTTGATTTTGTATGTTTCTAGCTCTAGCATTTCTTTCAATTTTTCTAAAACTTGTGTTATATCTTTCCGGATTGAATGGTTTAGGTTTTCTGGACACAACCACGAATTCAGCATTATTTCTTCTTTGTTCATCTGTCAGACCCACGGACCCCTTGAAAGGGGTTGGACCCTTATGCAGAGGGGTCCGACGGGTTCCGTGGTTTTATGTAACATCATTTTTTAAAATTTTGTTCATGTCATTTTGTGGTGGTGGTGTTGAGATAGAAGCTACATTTTGTTTCTCAAATCCTAGCCCGGTTTTATCCTTGCTATCTCTTTGATAGTTGAGCATTTCATCAATCCAATTTGGGTTTTTGCTAAATTTTGCAAATTTTAGACTTTGTTTGGTTAACACCTCTTTATTGGTTTTATGTTTCTAAATTTCAATGTTAAGCTCTTGACAGTTTTCACATTTATCTTTAGGTAATTTACCTTTTTCTTGCCTTTGTAATTTAGCCTTTAACTCATGTTGATGCAAAAGTTGGTTGATCCTTGCTAGACCCGAATTAGGCTTAATTCGGGTAGGCTGGGCTCCGGCTCCTGCACCAAGTGAATCGTTTGGTTGGGATCCTGCACACTAAACAACACGCGTTAGGCTTATCATGGGAATGTTTCCCACGATTAGACTCCGGCGTGAGAGTAAGTAGTCGGTTTAAGGTTTATGTGAGTTTAGAGTATAAGTCGTAATACCTTTGTGAAACCCTTGGGGGTTCCTTTTATAGGCAGTGAAACCCTAGTGGGCTTTCACTGATCCTTCGGCCCCAAGGAAGAGATAAGCACCAGAATTAGAATGATTGTTATCTTCTAATTCTGGTAGTGAATATCCTCTCTTATTGGGGTAAAGATATTCCTAGACAGAATATTATTCTGTCTAACCCTATGTTGGCCGTGTCGGGCCGTGGGCCGCACCCATGTGTGCGGTTACTGTTCATCCAAGCCCATAAGCCTGACTGACATTATTCCACCCATCTGTGATGGGCCGGATACGGGTAGTACCCTTGGGCCGAGTCCATGACCCGGCTGGGGACTATACGTCATCAACTCATAAACTTCGTTTTCTAAGCTTCCATTTTTAGCTTTTAAAAGTTTATTTTTGGTTATGAATTTAAGGCTTAACTCACATATTTTGTTTTATTCAATTTGTAATGTGTCATCATCTAATGAAGAGGAATATTACGAGGAGTCGAAATGTACTTCATTTGTTTCATGTGCCATAAGAGCTAGCTCTTCCTTTTTGAATTCATCACCTTCATCATCACTAGCGCTCCATGCTCCACTTATGAAGGCTATTTGCGTCTTTGGCTTTGCCTTTGGAAAATTTCCAATAAAGTGATTTGGATCACCATATTGGAAGCATTTTCTTTCATCCTTGGCCTTTTTTATGTCAAATGGCTTCCGAGAAGTTTTTTTATTGTCGAGTGGTTGCCTTACAAGTCTTCCCTGCCTTTTGAATAATTTCTTAAAGTCACGTACGGACATGGCATACTCTTCTTCATCGCTATCAGACTCTTCATCATCAGTATATTTAGGGGTGTCCTTCGGTTCGGTTCTTGGGTTGTTCGGTTTATTAGGTTAATTTTTTTTCCTGGGTCAACCCGAAAACCAAGCCGAACCGAACTAGATTCCAACCGAATCGAAAACCAAATTTAAATTCGTTCGGTTTTTTGGTTGACCCGAATAACCCGAATTTTTCTAAAATAATATATAATTATATAGATATTTAGCAAAAAAAATTATTTCAAGTATAAAAATTAACTTTTTATATTAAGAATATATTTCAATAAATACTTATATATATTAGGGTTAAATTAAATTTCAATAAATATTTTATATACAAATATGTGAAAAATATATATATATTTGTATAATTTTGGTTTTCTGTTCGGTTCTCGGGTTCGACTGCCAAACACATATCCAAGCCGAAGACCATATTCGTAGTTCGGTTCGGTTCAGTTATGACCCAAACCCAAATTTTATTTCCGGTTCGGTTCTAGTTCGAGTTCGATTCGATTCGGTTTTCGATTTTTGTGGGTCAAACCCAAATTATGGACACCCCTAACTAGATTCAATTCGAGCTTTTAATGCTAGTGACCTTTGTTTTTATTTCTTTCCTTTGATGATTTCAGAGTCTTATTCCATCACCATTTCGTATACCTTGAGGTTCCCGATGAGTTCGTCTAGTGACAAGATTGAAAGATCTTTAGATTCTTCAACTGGCGTGACTTTAGCTCGCCATTTTGGATGGAGGGCCCTTAGAAATTTCTTGATAAAGTTTTGTTAGCCTTAAAATGTGTGCGACTAACAGAATTACATTAGTTTCATAGCCAGGACTTGTAGGGACTATTAATGTCACATGTAAGTAGTTCAAGTCCCGTGCTATATATACCCCTCCATACTTTCATGGAGGGGTGCGTTTGTTCATTTCTTTCTCTCTCTAATAAACACACATTTATTAGAGCCTCCCTCTCTCTCTTTCTCTCACTAACAATGGCTAAACACCTCTATTATCCTCCCCGACCTCCGAATCTTTTACCCGTGTTCATAGTGAATCCAAGTTAATAATTGGTATCAGAGCTAACCGGGGGTGTTTCGTGTTTTTGTATTGGCGTGTTTGTGTTCAAGTTCGTGTTTAATTCGTGGTTCGTACTATTCAGGTTATCTTCTTTTACTGATTTTATCACGTCTGGTTTTATCACGTTTGGTTATTCTGGTCATAAATTTATTAGTCTTTTATTCTCGTCTCTTTGTGTCCCTTACATCATTAGATCTAATTTTTATTGGGAAAAGGACATAAAATAACAAAAATTGGCCAGATCCAATATTTTCGGTTTCAAAATCCTTTTCCGACAGCTTTTCGATGCTTATTCCGATGGTTTTCCGATGTCTATACATTCCGACTGAAATCCATCGGAAAAGGGTTTATACTTTCCGATGGGTTTTCTGATTTTTCATATGGATTTTCGGATGCTTATTCCGATGGATTATTCAGATGGTTATTCCTATGAACTTTCCGATGGATTATTCCGATGGATTATGTATTAATATTCCGATGGATGCTGTATTAACATTCCGATGGATTCATATTTCGATGGATTGTATTGTAAAACTTTGCGAGGGTTTCTTTTATTAAAAACATTGCGACTCTGTAATGGTTTTAAAAAGGATTGCAATGAATCATCTTACACCAAAACTCTCAACTACATCACTCACTGAGTCAACTCGGTAATTACCGAGTTGACCAGGTCAACTCAGTGAGTCGAGAATAACACCAATCAACAACATGCCTTATCACTCTACAATCAACTTCTCAGTACTACCTAACCCATCGACACCTAATCCCCAACTAGACTCTATTTACAAACTAAAATATCATCACACCTTTGTTTCAATATGTCACATTAAACGAAAAAAAATTGAAATGATCTCAGTTATGTTTCGTCCATATCTTTTGAAGATATGTGAGACCCTAAAGATCTCTTTGAAACAATAATCCATCACTGACCTTTCTCAAAACCGACATGCAATAAATATTAAACCTACCAGTGACCATCTCTCGTATAGATCTTGATGCTGCATCGATATAGTAATGAAATTATTTGTTGTATTTCATATATTATTGTTGGTGCGATGGATCTATGTTTCTGAGTTTATGAGGTCGAGAAGATAAAGGGTTAACATGAAGTGATTTGTTGGTTCTTGTTCTCGAATAACAAGATTCAACTAAAGATGACTACTTTGCTTTGTGGGTTTGTCTTGCATATGGAGTAAATCAAATTATGTTTGATCTTGAGTGAGATTTCTGAGATGAGAACTGGGTCATAAGGGATGAGATGAGATGAATGTTATGTTTACTTAACAGAGATCTAGATTGATTCGTTTTTTTTATCTCTTTGATCCATGTTGTCTGTTGAGAAGATGAGATATAGATAAGGAAGATGATGGGGCAGATGTTTTGAGGTGTGTGATTAGGTTTTGTGGATCTATTTTTTATTGAGGAGGAGATAAAATGAAGGAGGCGTCTGTGTTGTAAATGAGGGTTAACCTAATATTTAGGATTTGAGGCCACTTATATCTCACTCTCTTTTTCGGGTAGAAATATTTGTTATGGGCCGAGTAAGTTTAATGATACAAATTAAATGGATCTGTTTATAATTGATGGGCCTAACCTCCTCCCACGATTATATTATGAAAATGGTTGGACTAATTTATGATCGATGTGCGGATTATTGGAATATGGTGATTACGGTTTTATTCTGATTAAAGAAAATGCTCGTTTTGAAACCTTAGGTCGATCCGCGCATCAGTTGGGTATGAGACTGATTTTGGTCTTAATCGTTAAGTTAGCTAGACAACGTTGACGGCTTCTCATTCTCTAGTCATCGTTTGATTCTCTAGTTAATGACACTCAAACAACCACAAAAATACCACAAACACGACAAACACACAACAACAAACAAACAAACACCAAAACAATCCTTTAAGATTCACTGAAATTGTCAAAACGGCTAGTATTCGGGCAAAGTAATGTCAAGTGATTACAAAGTGGATTTAATATTTATTATTTGAAGTTGAAGTGGAATATCACGAAGGTGTCTACTCAATTCATCATCGAGCCTTTTTCACCCCCTCTATCGATTGATGATTCGCTTAAGCATTTATGATTGAGACTTAGTTTCCACTGTCAAAGGGTGGATGGTCGACGACATGGACAACTATCACTTAAAGAGTTACGTTGTAGTGCTCAGTCTCACACTCACCTGTAGTTGTGGATACTTCAAGAGGTGTTCTACATCTTATACCTCTCTCTTTATGTATAAGATTCTAAGAGACGTTTCTCTGCACCGTTCGTCAATCAACACAAGTGCTAAGCGTAAGTAACAAATTGGGGGATTGTACTTCAGTTTCAAGTTTGGAATATCAGGTTTACTTCACCAGTGGTCACTAAAGATAGCCGAAATAATACGAGGTTGGTAAGTTTAGCCAGAGAGTACAAGAGTAGAGATGTGATCAGAAAACAATTCTCACGAGCAACTTGAGCTACAAAATGTCAACAAAGATTTTTGCTTTAGACACGAACATCTGGCGATTCTGATTGTACTTGTCAGATGATGCTCCCGAGTGTTCTTAACCACCATAATATTGACAAGAACATCTCACGATTCTGAGCGTACACGTCAGATGATGCTTCCGAGTGTTCTTAACCATCTTACTTCTGATAAGAACATCTCGCGATTCTGAGCGTACACGTCAGATGATGCTTCTGAGTGTTCGTAACCACCATACTTTCGACAAGAACATCTCGCGATTTTGACCGTACACGTCAGATGATGCTTCCGAGAGTTCGTCACCATCATGGGGGAAGAACGTGTACTTTGGAGTACTTAGTTCAACTTCCAGGGGGAAGTATTCTACAAGCGTGATAAGATTTGTTGCTGATTTCTTATGTGTTCCCCCAAACACATAATCATGAAGACCAAAAATGTCAAGGTAGCAGGTACTTGGTGTGGCTTGCTTCTTCTTCTACAAAATTCCGTTGTGCACTTTAAATGTCAAAGATAGAAGATTGCTCAAACTACAGGTTCTACTCAAGACTGGATATTGGTTTGGGGGGAAGCTGATTCAGAAGCTTCGTCAAAAAGAAGTCTATGAAGAAAGCTTTTCAAGACATGTGGTATGAATTGGGGGGAAGTTAATCCAGTTCATACATGATACAATGGTTCCTCAACAAGCAAAGACAAAGAGGATTCAAACTGGGGTATAAGTTTTTCTAGAAGACTTGAAGACAACGGTGTCATCCTCAACATTGGAAGCAAACTTAATACTGTCATATTTTTGTTGTATTTGCATTTGTTAGGATCATTGTAAGTAATTCCGTATGTGTCTACATTGGGAGAAGATTGTTAGCCTTAAAATGTGTGCGACTAACGGAATTACATTAGTTTCATAGCCGGGACTTGCAGGGACCATTAATGTCACATGTAAGTAGTTCAAGTCCCGTGCTATATATACCCCTCCATACTTTCATGGAGGGGTGAGGTTGTTCATTTCTTTCACTAACAATGGCTAAACACCTTTATTATCCTCCCGACCTCCGGATCTTTTACCCGTGTTCATAGTGAATCCAAGTTAATAAGTTCTTGTTGGACAAAGACTCGTCAAGTGCTTTAAGTGATGTTGTGATAGTGTTAAACCGAGAAAATCCCACATCAATTGACTTGTAACACCCCATTTGGATAAATGGACCGTTATGTAGTAACTGTGACGTGTCATCAAAGCATGCAAGGTAAATGTCTAAACATTAAATGACCATAAAAGAATCCAGAAACAAACATCGGATCCAACTTATGCTCCACACACGAAATGCATAAGTATAGAATGTAAAGGAAAAGACTAAACAATGTCTAGCAAAACAAAAGTATGTAAATGCATTAAAGAATGAAAGAAGACTGGCGCCTCATTCCATGAATGTACTCTTGAATACGGCTGAGCAATACGATCAGTGTGCGGATATATAACATAGAATGTAAAACATAAACATAAGCAGTAAGAAATGAAATGAATAGCATCGGAATAAACATATGTCCTGGAAAACCTGGTTTAAGTTCATAAGACTGGTTTAAAATTCTGAAAAGACTTATGTTTAGTTTATCTTGAAAATCTGTATTTTAAATATGCCCGGAGCCTATATAGGTCATGTTATATCAACGTGCATGAATACTTAGAGGGGTGATCTCATCATGCAATTAGAGGGGCTGCCTCTAATTAATATATAAAATGAATGGAGAGATCAGCTCCTGTAACGGATGCAAGGCACACACCGCAGTTACCATGAAATCATACTACTTGTCCTAGGATGCACCCATTCGCCCCACATGAAAATAATAACAAAGGCCAAATACTGTAAAGGGACACTACGAGCAATCACTCTCACCGCATAAGAGTCATAACACCGGTGCCTCCAGTGCTATGGTTATGGAACCCCTATAACTAGGTGAAACTGCCATGCATGTATATAGCTCAGGCAATCTAAAATAATCATAACATATACTCATGTGTTTAAGACACTTAAACTACTGGGGAAAACAAATGGCTGCAAACGGGAAATCCTAATATAGGAAGAAAGATGTCCTTACTGATGGACGGAATATCTGTAACTTATGTCCGGTAAATGAAGACGAAAACGAAGAAGAAGATCACTCCGACTTCACAATAGCTACATAATGAAGGGACATGAATAAGAGTCGGTATTACTTATACATACTTGTTAATTAGCTTACTTAACGTGTTCATACTTATAATACTTGTTCTTGTCTTATTTTATTATTTCATGCTTAATCATGTATTTCTTAGTGTTTCATGTGTTTTAGATTCATGTATTTCACGTTTTAAGTGTTAGAGAGATGGGAGCCATCACTCCAATTGACTCCATTTTGGGGTGCCACGTCAGCGAAACCCACTCACTTACTCACTCACATGAAAAAAACAGGGGAGTCATCACTCCAAGTGATTTCCAGTTTTATAGAATTTTACAAAACACCCCCTAAACAAACTTAAATATTTCGTTAAGCATAACCAACATTAAAATACTTTTAAAATAAAACATACATAATAAAAAAGACATACGAAAATTAAAAAAACATACAAAAAATAAAAAAACATAGGAAAATTAAAAAATCATACGACCCGCCGTTTAGTTTTCTTCATCTTCATATGCATCTTCATCTCCGTGGTCAATTTGATTCCAGATATGATTCATATTTGTTTGTAGAGAGTGTTTGTGTTTTGGTGTGTAAGAAATGGTTAATTTTGAGTTATATTTATAGACGGATCGAAAAATATAGCTGTTAGAATTCGAATTTGAAAATATTAGCCGTTGGAGGGGTGAAATGAAACATTTTCAAAATTATATACGTTGGGGGAGGGGGGTAAAATGAAACTTTTTAAAAAAAACACACCCACGCAGAGCTCTCGCGCCGCGGGTTTTTGTCTTGGCCGGAATCATCACGCCATCCGCGCCGCGAAAATAGGCGACCGCGGCGCAATGGCTCCCAGCTCTCTTATAGTACTTGTTATAACATAATGAGTAACTTCCTAAAAGTAGCAGGTTTTTATATATAGTAACTTTTCAAAAATAGCAGGTTTCCATATATAGTAACTTTCCAAAAATAGTAAGTTTCCTTAGATAGTAAGTTTCTAAAAGTAGAAAGTTTCCAAAATTAATAAGTTTCCAAAAATAAAAAAATTTTATATTTAACATGTTTCTATAAATAGCATGTTACCATATTTAATGTATTTCTATATTTATTATGTTTCCATAATTAGTATAATTTCATATTTATAATGTTGACATAATTAGTATAATTCCATAATTAACATGTTTTCATAATTAATCGTATGCTTATAATATATCATGTGTAATTATATTATAAAGTTTAATAAATAATAAATACTTAGGCTAAACTTATTATTATTAATTAATAATGCCATGTCAAGTAATCATAAGTAAATATTAATTAATAATATTACATATTTCATGTTATTAAACTTTACCTTAAAAGATATTAATTAATTAACCCAAGTTTTAATTAATTAAATCAATGTACATGTATAGTTAAATTATTGATCATGTAACATAAGTTTATTAAAATAAATGTACATACTATATATATCATGATTTTATTTAAATAAACATAAACTAAGTCTTAATTTAACTAAACCATAATTAATTAATAAAATTAATTAATTAAATCATAACATAAAATATTTTTTACATGTCGGTTTAATTACGTGTTCTTGAAAAATGTCAAGTTCCCGAGCCCTAATCCCGAGACCCGACAACCGAGGTCCACAGCCCGTAGGCTGCGGCCTCTTGTTGTCGTGACTCATCCGAGTCGAACAACACCTTACCGAGAACCAAGGGCTATCGGCTTGCTGCTGCGCTCGAACAAACCGACCCCCAGCCCACGCTGGGTTCCCCTTCTTGCGATCAATTACCACTGAGCCCCTTAGTGGGCCTCGGTTCCCACTGCTGAGCCAAGTTCCCCACTGTGGGTTCTTGGTCCTTGCGGCTGTTAACACAACACCACCACCGCCACCTACATGGTTGCGGTTGGTGGTTCACGACCCACGCTGACCCCCACTTGGGTTGCGGCTGTTGGAAAAACAGCACCACCGAGACCAGGGTCTCGGTTTGGGCTGCGATCGGGACAAGCCAAAACCCCCAAACCCTTACTTGTTTTTAATCTTGTTAGATCTATGATTAATTACATGTTCTTGGTTTGTTTTATAATAATCTAACACAATTAAATAAAAACAAAGAAAAGAAAAGGACTCGAGATACCACACATGATTTAAAAGATGAACAAAAACGATACCGTTTTCAAACAAAATCAAAAACAAAATCGTCCTTGTGCTCCTTGTGGTTGTCGCGGCCAAGAAAAGAAAAAGAAAAGGAAAAGTGTTTTAGGATTTTGTAAATCTCTGTGATTTATGTTTATGGTATCCTTATTTTATGTAAATAAGGTTTATAGTTGGATTGGGCCTTGGGCCCCTCCTCTTGATTTTTTGGACGCAGACACCACACACATATAACAAATTCGTTTATTTTTCGTGACTTAATATATTATCACGTGTGTTCGTTAAATGTTCGTGTTTTTATGTCTTGAATATTTTAAGTACTATACATGAATACTTATCGTGCATTTACATGCATGTTTACATACGTAATACTTAGCATAATTAATTAATATACATAATATTCGTATTCAATGTTCATGATTCATGGCGTATATTAATTAATGAGAAAGTTTAAATTTAACCGTAAATTCGTGCATTAAATGATCTTAGGGTTTTTAAAGCGGGTTTTACAACTCTTCCCCTCTAAAAGAATAATTCGTCCTCGAATTAGGGATACGATAAGCTGATGAGATAATAAACGCTGAAATGACATATAAGCTGGAAAGACGTGTAAGCTGAAATGACATACCCGAGTCAGAACTAGAAATGAGGGTAAGAAGTCCGGATAGACTCCTCTGTTTCCCAAGTGGCTTCCCGCTCGGATTGATCCCTCCAAAGGATTTTAACGAATGGAATCGTCTTTCTCCTTATGACTCGTTCTTGGCGATCGAGAACTCTCTCGGCTTCCTCGATATATAATAGATCCTCTCGAATCTGCTCGAATGGATATGAAACTTTATGCAATGGATGGTAGTTGTAACCTTTTAGTAACGATACATGGAATACATCATGCACATGAGATAGCTGGGGAGGTAAAGCTAGACGATATGATACTTCACCGACACGTTCAAGGATTTCAAACAGTCCAATGAAACGAGGACTGAGCTTGCCCTTGAGTCCAAAACGCTTACATCACGTGCTGGTGATACCTTAAGGAAAACATGGTCGCTGATATTAAATGCTAGATCTCTATGATGCTTATCAGCATAGCTCTTCTATCGAGCACGAGCTTCATGTAGCTTCGCTTTGGCGATGGCAACCTTCTCATTGGTCACCTCTATCATTTTTGGTCCTTCAAGGATTCGTTCTCCAACTTGATCCCAATAGATTGGAGCACAACACTTCCTGCCATAGAGCATCTCGAAAGGTGCACACTTAATACTTGCATGCCAACTGTTGTTGTAGGTAAACTCAACCAAACAAATGTAGTCGTCCCAACTTCCTGACCATTCCAATGCACAAGCCCGTAGCATGTCTTCCAAGGTCTGAATCGTATGCTCCTATTGACCATCGGTCTAAGGATGAAAGACAGTGCTAAGCTTAAGTTTAGTGCCTCAAGCTTTCTGCATTCATTTCCAGAATTTTGATGTAAAACGAGGATCTCGGTCTGATATGACGTCTAACGGTGTTCCATGAAGTCGTATGATATCCTTAAGGAATATATCTGCCAATTTGCTAACTGGTAAGTCCTTACGAATTGGAAGAAAATGAGTTTACTTGGTCAAACAATCAACTATGACCCATATAGCATCATGTTTGCTCTGAGTGAGCGGAAGTCCGGTGACGAAATTCATGGAGATTTTGTCCCACTTCCATGCGGGAATCTCAAACGGTTGCAGTAAACCACTAGCCCGCTGATGCTCATTCTTAACCTGCTGGCAGGTTAGACACTTGGATACGAATGTAGAAACATCCTGTTTCATGCCACTCCACTAGAAATGTTGTTTAATGTCATGATACATTTTGGTGGATCCGGGATGAATAAAGAATGGAGAGTTGTGAGCTTCTGTCAATAGAGCTTCTTGGAGTGTTTGATCATCTGGAACACATAGCTTAGTTCCTTGCCATACGATGCCTTCTTCGTTCATACGAAATTCTGTCTGTCGATCAAGATTCTGAATGATAGCCCAAATCTCACCATCATCTTTCTGCCTTCATCCGGGAAATTAAGTCTTGCTCAATTCTTAGATTAGCCCAGTACCCATGATGTCCACGTACTAAGATTTCCATGTCTAGTCGCACTAAGTCACGTATGATATCCAATTGTATCTTGATGCCATTAATCATACCCGACTTCCTGCTGAGAGCATCTGCCACTACATTCGCCTTGCCGGGATGATACTGAAGATTGATGTCATAATCCTTGAGTAGTTCCAAACATCTTCTATGTCTCATGTTAAGCTCTCTCTGAGTGAAAATGTACTTGAGACTCTTGTGATTAGTGAAGATGTCACATGATTCATTCGTATAGATAGTGTCTCCAGATTTGAAGTGCAAAGACTACTACGGCTAGCTCCAAGTCATGGGTAGGATAATTCTCCTCAGAAGGCTTTAGCTAACGTAATGCATATGCAATCACTTTCCCGTGTTGCATGATTACACAGCCTAACCCTTTACCCGAAGCGTCGTTGTAGATCTGAAATCCACTTATGCCAAATGGGAGAGTAAGAATAGGTGCAGATACTAACCGATTCTTGAGTTCTTTAAAGCTCTTCTCTCGCTCATCAGTCCAAACGAATTTCTCTCCTTTTCGCATCAACTTGGTCAAAGGTAAGGCTAGTCTTGAAAACTTCTCCACGAATCTACGATAATAACTAGCTAAGCCTAGGAAACTACGAACCTCAGTTGCAGACGTCGGTATTGGCTATTTAGTGATAGCCTTAACCTTCGCAGGATCCATAGTAATCTCTTCTGTGGAGAAAATGTGACCTAAGAATGCTATCTTGTTTAGCCAAAATTTACACTTAGAAAATTTGGCATACAATTGTTTTTGACGAAGGATCTGTAGCACAATACGTAGATGTTCTTCATTTTCTTCATTGGATTTAGAGAAGATGAGGATGTCATCGATGAAGACGATAACAAATTTGTCTACGTACTCGTGGAAGACGCGGTTCATAAGGTCCATGAATGCCGCAGGAGCATTAGTGAGTCCGAAAGGCATAACAACGAACTCATAATGGCCATATATTGTGTGAAAAGAAGTCTTGAGGATATCCTTCTCTTTCACTCACAGCTGATGATAACCGGATCTTAGATCAATCTTGGAGAAATGATTGGCACCTTGTAGTTGGTCAAACAGATCATCGACTCTCGATAATGGATAACGGTTCCTAATCGTGATCTTATTCAGCTCACGATAGTCAATGCATAAACGCATGCTGCCATCCTTCTTCTTGAAGAAAAGTATCGGTGCACCCCATGGTGATACACTCGGACGGATGAAACCTCGCTCCAGTAATTCCTGCAGCTGATCTTTTAACTCATTGAGCTCTATGGGAGCCATGCGATAAGGAGCCTTAGAGATTGGTTGAGCTCCTGGGATGAGCTTGATGTTAAACTCTACTTCATGGATAGGTGGTATACCCTGAAGTCCTTCTGGGAATACATCAGGAAATTCTGAAACAACTGTTTAGAAACTAGAAGGAGGGGTTGAATAGTTTCTAGTTAGTTTTCAAAACATTTCGGCTTAATCCACTGTGTGCGGTTCCTTATGTGTACCCGCAGTTCTTTATCAATAAAGAACCGCCGGTCCATTTAGAGAACCGCCGACAGTGAACTTAACCTTTTGTTACATGTTAAACTTTGACAATCCTTTGTATCAAATTCTCGATCAAGCTTGACTAGATATGAGATGTGTTTGATTGAAAGATAAATACTACAAGTAAGTAAACACACAAACACATCAAATCAAGAGTACATCAAGCAATAGTCTAAACACTAAGCACACACGTACTAAGCATAAGCTTTTCTGCAACTAGGATGTTTAGACTAAGTGATGTACACTTGACCATAATCTAAACACGAAGCACACACGTACTAAGCCTTAGCTTTTCCGCAACTTAGATGTTTAGATTATGAGATGCACATAACACACAACATATAAATACATCTATAATAGTAAAGACATAAATGTAAAGGAAAGTACCGACACGATGATTTATAGTGGTTCGGTCACGAAGCTCCTCTTCACCCTACTCCACTCCTCGAGTACACCTTACTCGAGAGTTACTTCACTAGTCAACAAAACTCCTTTCAAGGCGGAGAACACCATACACGTCGCTTACACATTTCCGACACTAAGCTAGATGTCGAGTCCTAATCTTAGATAGGACCAATCTACATAACGTTGCCCACTTCACCATTTAACGACACAAGGCTAGATGTCGAGTTCTAATCGAAAGCTAGAACCAATCTTCACGACTCTTCACTTTGAAGCTAAGTGAGAACTTCACACAACACAACTACTAATCACTTTAAAGTTTAGTGACAACTCACAAGACAAAACCACATCACTTTAGAGTGTAGTGAGAACTACCTAAACACAACCAAATCACTTTAGAGTTTAGTGAACTACCAAGACACAACCTAATCTACCCACTAGTTATGTTTTATGGCCCAACATAGCAAACCTTGTGTTTTATGGCCTAAACACATAAACCATATAGATCTAAGCACACAACACTTAGATCTATAACTCTAACACTATATCCAAGTACTAACAAGACTTGGATCTACACAACTAACACCTATATCCATCATTTGGATATTCTACCCTTACAAACACATCCAAGTGTACCCACAACTTGGATCTTCTACATATACATAGTAGGAAGACAATAATCATGACTTGATCTAGAGAGATCTTCATCATTTTATGACTCAAGACACTAACACTTCACAAGGGTGAAAGTGTTCTTCTCATTGCTCTTGATGAGGCAAATGAGGAATGGGATATTGGAAGGTTTTTGTGTGTTTTTGTGCAAGTAAAATGGAAGAGAGTAGTCTTCTATTTATAGCCAACTCTTGCCTTGGAGAGCACCTTTTTACCCAATGGATAAAAGAGTGGACTACCCATTGAATAAAAGAGTGGACTACCCATTGGATAAAAGGATGCACCTTATATTCTTGGATCCCAAATTCAAAATTTGAATTTTGAATTTATTAGTTTCCCTCCATCTTCTAGAAGCTTCCAGAAATCTTGAGTAAGCCTAAACCGGCTTGACTGCCCGCGGTTCTGTATCTTCCCGCGGTTCGATATCACTAAGGAACCGCGTGTTCTATAAGAGAACCGCGCGTCCTTCTTGTCTTTCATGACGAATGTAATCTTCAAGGTGTCGAGAGAAGTATACATAAGTATGCTTGAGTGATTACGAGTACCTTACACATTTTATATTATGTATTGCGAGTTATACGTTTGTCATCACCAAAACATGAAGGGATCATCTTGATTAAACATCGTAATGTTTGCACTAACAATCTCCCCCTTTTGATGATGACAAACAAGTAAACCGTAACGCATAGTAAAATGTGAAACGTACTCGTTTACACTTCCTTATCCCCCTTTTTCGAATCAAAAAGGTAGTTGTCATTTGAGGAAGAGTAGAATCCATATCATTTGAGGAAGATCACGCATCCAAAGGTAGTCGTCGTTTGTAGAAGAGAAGAATCAACTTTGAGATAGCTTGCATCCAAAAGATATTCGGTTGAGAGGCGAGAATCCGAACATTAATCCCATCATCCAAAGATATTGAGCTTGCGTCATCCTAGTGAAGTATTCAATCACCATAGGTTAACCACATCCATGTCTTCGAGATCCCATAATTCATTACTTGTAAGATGTTCAATGAATGAAATTTAAGTGAGTGAACGATCGCAAATGTAATGAGCTGAACTCTTGAAAATGCTCCCCCTTGATATGAGCTCCCCCTTGCTTGAGGCACCAACAAAGAAAGAATAGTGACGATCTACAAAAATGGGTTAGAAGTATCCTACAAAACAAGGTTATTAGACAAGAGCATATATAAAAAGAGCATATATTGTCGAGAGGACATACTCCGCTTTAATATCTTGGCAAAAATACCAAACTAAAGAGAGTATGACATGGACAATAAAAACTATTTCACATAGTCAAAAAGAGAGAAAGAAGGACTATGATGAAAAGAAAAAAGAGGATGATAAACAAGTCGTTTGCACAAACAATGACGAGCATTGAAGAAAGAAGTGTGCACGCGATTCTATTAATCCAAAAACAAGTCAAAGGAGAGGATCTTGACAAGATCAATTAACAATTATTGGAATAGAGGTAGAGAAGAAACATACATACTAATTGTAATGATAATATGTCAAAGGACTAAAAGCTTAGAAGTTATGGAATCACCCAAGAAAATTCAAGATTTAACCAAAATCCTCTCAAAAGGTTAAAAAATTAGAATTGTTAGAATCACCCAATCCAATTGTAAATTTTAACCTCAATCGACTCTCAAAAACGAGAAGTATAAAAAATCTAAAACCAAAGACGTTATAGGCAAGGATGCTTATGAATGTCGACACCAAAAAGATGACTCAATGAAAAAAAATCAAATAAGCCAAAGAATATAAATACCAAGATGGATGGTGTTTAGCATACGATAAATTACATGCTCAAAGTTTCTTAGCTCTTCTCAATCAATGTGAGTGTTCAGAGAACGATTACATGATGAGGAAAGGGTAAGGCTCGACTTAACTTAGTTTAGAAAGATAGAAGAGAGAGACTCGACTTAGAGAGGCATGATTAAAATAAACCAAGAGAAACTCAATCAAAGAAGTTAAGGATGACTTCAAAAATTGATTCATGAATACTATACCTTAGAAGGTGATAGTGAAATCTCGAAAGAAAATGAGAGAAGAAACTCAAAAGAAGCTCAAGAAGACATGAAAGAGTTAGTACAAAATCTAACACATAATCAAGTAAGCACATATGATAATTCATGCAATGCCTAATGAAGTCTACAACAAAACAATGTAGAGAAGGTGCGCAATTAACACATATGTAAGAAACATGATTACTTAAAAAGAGAAGACTAAGTAAAACATGTTAGCACGTAGCATTTAAGGACATGCATGAGTTAGACACATCTAAGAGAATAAAGATCATACAAAGATGAAAAAAACAATCCTAAAACTTAAGCATAATTTTAATCTTAGTTACACTAGAATCCTAAAATTTGCTTAAATTAGATGCCTTAGCAATAAGCAATCCACATGCTTAAATGAAAGACAAGGGTGGTGGCGAAATTTGGTGGGGTGAAAGGTGAAGTCACCAAGGGTTCAACAAAGTCATTCATAATGGGAATGCTTTGGATGGGTGATGTGGGTGAGTTTGAAGGGGTAAAAGGTGAAGTCACCAAGGTATCAACAAAGTCTTTCACAATGGGAATGCTTTGGATGGGTTAAGGTTGGGTAGTCACATCCAAGAGAGTACTTGGAGTGAAGGGTGAGGTTAGCTCATTTATTCTAGATTGGAATGAAGAGGAGGTAGAACCATGTGAATGGTTGGTACCATGGGTTGAGGTAGTCTTGCATGGAGCAAGAGGTGGTGAGGGTGATGAAGAGATGAGAATTGGAACAATCTCATTCTTGGGTGTGTGAAAGGCTGAAGAGTTAAGTTTGGGTAACTTAATCTTAATTTTAAGGTGCCTCTTTGAAGAGGAGGTTTTGGATGAATGGGAGGTTCTTGTAGAACATGGTAGTAATGGGTGGTTTAAGGGGTAAGGATGAATGGTTTGAGGTGTGAAGAACATGGCTAACAAGGTGGGTTTAAAAGGGTGAGGGGATGATCCAAACTAGTAAAGGGTTAAAAAGGGAAAGCCCAAGATATTTTGGGAGTGATCAAAGGTTTGAAACAAAGATTCCAAAAGGTGTTGGAACAATTGGGAAGTTTCAGAAAACCCGAATTTGAGAGCTTCTGCCCGCGGTTCTTTATCTCCACCGGCAGTTCCATATTGATATGGAGCCGCGGTCAATTTAAAGAACCGCCTACAGAGGCTAGGTTTAGGTGGTGAAGGAGGATTTTCCAATTCAGCAAATCCTAATGTTCTAGTCTAACTTATCATAAAGTCATGCTTAAGAGCAATAAAAACTAGAACACACACAAAGGAAAGACACATAGGTTCAATTAGCACGTAAGAGGAAAGCTAAGAAAAACCTAATGGCTACAAAAGAAAAAGACTCCTAATGACATACAAAGTTCATCAAAGTAAACTATCATTAGTCATATATAGGAAGTGCCATTTAGCCAATTTAGAGAATGAGTATGAGACTATCACTAGAGGTGCTCAATTAAGGCTAAACACGACCATTTTTACGAGTTGTACACCAACTCAACTTCCCACATGGAAGTAATTCAACCGTTAGGTCAAATTAAGATCCTAGTGCATAAATTCTCTAGTAGTCATTCTCAAGTTAGACAAATGTAATTCCAACATTTGCCTAATAAAGTTTAGCAAGGATGAAACTTGCATGGCGACACAATACATGACCTAATGAGGGTTAAGAATGCACCATTGCATATCTTGTCAAACAAGTCTAGTTAAGGTTATTTACCTTAATAGAACTTGAGGCCAATAACTTTGAAGTGTATAAACAAAGTTTACACAAACCAAAGGAACACTCTTGATTGGTCTTTCGAAAATGACACATTTATAAATTGCATAGCAATGTAAATTACTTGAGTATTTCGGATGAAACATCCAAGTTATCAAACCGACTCTATTCTGCATTATAAGTAATTATTAAACAAAATTTGTCTAACAATTTGAACAAGTAGATTCAATATAACACCATTAACACAAGTGTGAGTTATGATCCGATGTATATTATTAATAAACCACATTCATGTCTACACTAAAAAACATGTCAATTAGATTCGATAATGATACCAATCATAGTTTGAATAATGCATTGATATTTAATCGAAATCTTTCTTGATTCCCATAAACACTCTTTTAAGAGAAAATAGCTAAGATTTTCAACGGGTGTTTCATGTTTTATAGTGAGACATTTATCTACTTGAACTAATAACACAATGATCGAGTAAGACGACCCAAATCAATAGATTTGACAAGCTCCCAAAGCTTTCAAACCTAAAAGTGTTAAAGAACATGCCGAGGTGTACAAGATGTTTATGTAACATTTGTAAACCAAGAGATGTTAATCCTATATGCAATGCACACATAATGTTGCAACTAAAATGCAAGAAATCTAGCATACATCCTAATTAGGAAAAACTAGATACTAACAAATACCAAGCAAGGCACAAGAGACTAGACATATAAGCAATACTACTACAAATAGCAAGGAACACTTAATAATGTCTACATATAATAATAATACATAAGGAAACACACAAAAACAATTAGCTTAACACATAAAAGCATCCGTCCATGTTTTGAGTGTTAGATGCAACAAAGTATTCATAACTTGATTTTATTTGAAAATAGTCTTTGGCCCATTTAAAATTTAATTAAGTTTAACACTTTGTAAATATATCAATTTTCAAAGATATATCACCAAGAGATGTCCAACTTAATAGAAAAGAGTAAAACACAAGTTTTACGACAAACCGATGCTCAACACTTTGGACAAACTATGGAACTTAGATACCATCCAAATTTTAAAGTATGAATAAAAGTTTGGAAGCATTTTTAATTGAAATAAAATTCAATTACGTTCGAAATGACGGGTGGCATGACTTCTACGGACTTACGGTTGATTTTATATGATTTTTCAAAGTTTATAAAAATCTGAGTCAGACTGACTGCGGTTCCTTATTGATAAGGATCCGCGGGGAACAATAAAGAACCGCGGTCAGAGGGCAAAAAATGAGTTTTTGGCCAAAATCATGTGGTAACTTTTTGGAAGGACTTAGGACTCTAAAAATCATTTTAGACAGATAGAACTCGTATTTTAGAGTTAATTATGACACAAAAGATTTTTATACTTCCAAACATGAAAAGATTTAATTCAAGCTATTATACAAAGTTTATTTAACACCAAAACTTGTACGAATGAAACAACGAAACACATTTCATAAGTAATCACTCTTCATGAACAATTTGATACAAAGATCGTCTCTATTTTTAAAAACCGTTTTCATTTTTAAAAACCATTTGTTTTGGAAAAGAGAGCAAAGATCGATCCAAGCTTTAAAGTACAATTTACTTCAAAGATCTTGAATAACCTCGCTCTGATACCAATTGTAGAAACTAGAAGGGGGGGGGGGGTGAATAGTTTCTAGTTAGTTTTCAAAACATTTCGGCTTAATCCACTGTGTGCGGTTCCTTATGTGTACCCGCGGTTCTTTATCAATAAAGAACTGCCGGTCCATTTAGAGAACCGCCGACAGTGAACTTAACCTTTTGTTACATGTTAAACTTTGACAATCCTTTGTATCAAATTCTTGATCAAGCTTGACTAGATATGAGATGTGTTTGATTGAAAGATAAATACTACAAGTAAGTAAACACACAAACACATCAAATCAAGAGTACATCAAGCAATAGTCTAAACACTAAGCACACACGTACTAAGCATAAGATTTTCCGCAACTAGGATGTTTAGACTAAGTGATGTAAACTTAACCATAATCTAAACATGAAGCACACACGTACTAAGCCTTAGCTTTTCCGCAACTTAGATGTTTAGATTATGAGATGCACACAACACACAACATATAAATACATCTATAATAGTAAAGACATAAATGTAAAGGAAAGTACCGACACGATGATTTATAGTGGTTTGGTCACGAAGCTCCTCTTCGCCCTACTCCACTCCTCGAGTACACCTTACTCGAGAGTTACTTCACTAGTCAACAAAACTCCTTTCAAGGCGGAGAACACCATACACGTCGCTTACACATTTCCGACACTAAGCTAGATGTCGAGTCCTAATCTTAGGTAGGACCAATCTACACAACGTTGCCCACTTCACCATTTAACGACACAAGGCTAGATGTCGAGTTCTAATCGAAAGCTAGAACCAATCTTCACGACTCTTCACTTTGAAGCTAAGTGAGAACTTCACACAACACAACTACTAATCACTTTAAAGTTTAGTGAGAACTCACAAGTCACAACCACATCACTTTAGAGTTTAGTGAGAACTACCTAGACACAACCACATCACTTTAGAGTTTAGTGAGAACTACCAAGACACAACCTAATCTACCCACTAGTTATGTCTTATGGCCCAACATAACAAACCTTGTGTTTTATGGCCTAAACACATAAACCATATAGATCTAAGCACACAACACTTAGATCTATAACTCTAACACTATATCCAAGTACTAACAAGACTTGGATCTACACAACTAACACCTTTATCCATCACTTGGATATTCTACCCTTACAAACACATCCAAGTGTACCCACAACTTGGATCTTCTACATATACATAGTAGGAAGACAATAATCATGACTTGATCTAGAGAGATCTTCATCATGTTATGACTCAAGACACTAACACTTCACAAGGGTGAAAGTGTTCTTCTCATTGCTCTTGATGAGGCAAATGAGGAATGGGATATTGGAAGGTTTTTGTGTGTTTTTTTGCAAGTAAAATGGAAGAGAATAGTCTTCTATTTATAGCCAACTCTTGCCTTTGAGAGCACCTTTTTACCCAATGGATAAAAGAGTGGACTACCCATTGGATAAAAGAGTGAACTACCCATTGGATAAAAGGATGCACCTTATATTCTTGGATCCCAAATTCAAAATTTGAATTTTGAATTTATTAGTTTCCCTCTATCTTCTAGAAGCTTCCAGAAATCTTAAGTAAGCCTAAACCGGCTTGACTGCCCGCGGTTCTATATCTTCCCGCTGTTCAATATCACTAAGGAACCGCGTGTTCTACAAGAGAACCGCGCGTCATTCTTGTCTTTCATGACGAATGTAATCTTCAAGGTGTCGAGATAAGTATACATAAGTATGCTTGAGTGATTACGAGTACCTTACACATTTTACATTATGTATTGTGAGTTATACGTTTGTCATCACCAAAACATGAAGGGGTCATTTTGATTAAACATCGTAATGTTTGCACTAACAAACTGGTTGATCTTTAGATTGATGGAACTTCAACAATAATATCCTGAATTGAAGCTAAGAAGCCCTCACAACCATGAGATAGAAAAGCATGAGCTTCCAACGTAGAGATGATTTGTACAGACTTTCCTGGTATAAAACCATTGTGAATGTACTCTGGTGCTTGAACATCGCCGAAGATAACCCGATAGGTATGACAGTCGATAGTAGCATGATGCTTGGATAACCAACCTATGCCTAAGATGAGATCAAACTCGCACATATCCAAAGGAAGTACGTCTGCTGGGTGAATCTTATCATCGAATTCTAGTGGAAGATCTATGTACACTTGGGTAATGCGTACAGAGTCTCGCATAGGCGTGGATATACTTAAGATATTCTCTAATGGCGTAGGGATTTTATTAATACTAGTGGCATACGTAGTGGATATGACTGAATGAGTAGCACCAGTATCGTATAAAACACACGCAACATGACATAAAGAGGATGCAAGTGATAGTACTTGAAGACATATTAGCTTGGTCCCTTGTGGTAGTGTAGACACGTCCCGAAGCTGGTGGCTTAGGAAGAGCAGCACTAGAAGTACTAGCAATATCTCCCTTCTTACAATATTTCAACATGTATCCAGGTAGTCCACACTTGAAACAAACTCCGGCTGACTTACGGCATGGTCCGGATGTCTACGACTACAAGTCGTGCAGATGGAGTAGGTGTAACCTCCTGGAGGTACCCTTGCTACCTGATAGCATGATTAAGAAATATGCGTGAGACATGATTATTTGGCATAAACATGACTGCACTGAAGTTTAAATGATAGTTTACTAGATGAAGACGAGTTTTTGGACTGCTGACCCTTAGCATTTTGGTCACGTCCACTCGCAGAGTTCCTATTTAGTATGCTGACATGTTAGTATGTAAAAACATACAACAACTTCACATAGAAAAGTTTAAGAATATAGGGACCTGTTGTTGTTGGACTGGCTGTTGTTGTTACGTTAATTGTTATTACTGTTCCTTCTGTCAGATCCATAGCGGTCATTATATTGACCGTGCCCATTGTTGGCATTCTGATGAGTGGCCGGCTGGGACCGGTCTCCACCCTTCTGCCTGGAGATACAATTTGTTAGGAAAAGGTATAAATGAACATAAATATTGAAATGAAATGATAACGCTTGATGACTGAAATTTATACCTCTTCTCAGGACGAGCTTGTTCCTCGTAGTCATCACGCTTATGTAGCATTTCCAAGCTACGTGCTACATCATTAACTTGTGCTACATTAGCATAAGTAGCACTAAGTAAACGATCTGCTGTAGAGGCGTGCAGAACCCAACGAAAGTTCTTAGCTTGTTCTTCCACAGTACCCGCAATCGTACCTAGAAATCCAGCCAACCTAATAAACCTCTGCATAAACTCAGTGCTAGTCTCTCTAGTTCTCTGACGAATGGAGTGATAGTCCCTTTTGAGTCCCTCCTGCTCAGATGTCAAAATGAACTGCCCATAAAACAGAGTCTTGAACTACTCCCAAGTCAACGCAGCTAACCATGCATCACCTCCATTTGCTAACTTGTATACCCTCCACCAATGCAAGGTATCTCCCTCAAACTTATAGCAAGCCAACCTTGCCTTGTAGACACCATCACATCCCATAGCATCAAAAAATTTCTCCATATGCGAAATCCGGTTTTCCGCATCAGATGATATCTCAGCTTTCTCAAAAGATCTAGGTTTCTGCTTGTTAAACCTCTCAAGCCAAGTGTGTAGAGTAACCGGTGGATGAGGAGGAGGATTGTTCATTTTGGTAATCTTCTGGTATTCATTCCAAATCTAGTTCCTGATTTGGGGAAGCATGGCTTGCAGAGCTGCTCGGATAGCTGCTGCTAGCTCTTGTTTACGTGTCATGACCATCTGACAGTTTAAAAAGAAACACAAAATGATTAATCTGATTAGAACATATGAGAAACATAAGAAAATGATGCATGAAACAGTTCATGAAGGCATAGCCAATGAAAATGACATGAGTTTGAGTGAACGCCTATGGGTCGGTTCACCAAAACAAAATTGACATAACGAGGATGTACGCCTATGGGTTGGTTCATCAAAACAAAATGACATGAGCTAATATGAACGCCTATGGGTCGGTTCACCAAGGAAAATAATGCGAATAAAAGCACATGTAACTAAATATGACCAGTCATATACCAACCATTAATTAGTCAAAATTCCTGCAACAATGATACATGAAATGAATGCATGAAAATAAACTGTCAGTTTTAGGAAGACGCTGATGACTACCCACTAGTCACAGGTCAGTTTTAAGAGCCTACAGGTCGAAACCAGGCTCTGATACCATAATTGTAACACCCCATTTGGATAAATGGACCGTTACATAGTAATTATGGCGTGTCATCAAAGCATGCAAGGTAAATGTCTAAACATTAAATGACCATAAAAGAATCCAGAAACAAACATCGGATCCAACATAAGCTCCACACACGAAATGCATAATTATAGAATGTAAAGGAAAGGACTAAACAATGTCCAGCAAAGCAAAAGTATGTAAATGCATTAAAGAATGAAAGAAGACGGGCGCCTCATTCCATGCACGTACTCTTGAATGCTAGCTTTGCTCTTTAGTACCTGCCGTATTGGGACATGGAAAGAGAAATACGGCTGAGCAATACGCTCAGTGTGCGGATATATAACATAGAATGTAAAACATAAACATAAGCAGTAATGAAATGAAATGAATTGCATCGGAATATATGTATGTCCTGGAAAACCTAGTTTAAGTTCAAAAGACTGGTTTAAAATTCTGAAAAGACTTATGTTTAGTTTATCTTGAAAATCAGTATTTTAAATATGCCCGGAGCCTATATAGGTCATGTTATATCAACGTGCATGAATACTTAGAGGGGTGACCTCATCATGTAATTAGAGGGGCTGCCTCTAATTAATATATAAAATGAGTGGAGGGATCAGCTCCTGTAACGGATGCAAGACACACACTGCAGTTACCATGAAATCATACTACTTGTCCTAGGATGCACCCATTCGCCCCACATTATAATAATAACAAAGGCCAAATACTGTAAAGGGAAGTTGCGAGCATTCAGTTTCACCGCAAAAGAGTCATAACACCGGTGCCTCTAGTGCTATGGTTATGGAACCCCCATAATTAGATGAAACTGGCATGCATGTATATAGCTCAGGCAATCTAAAATAATCATAACATATACTGATGTGTTTAAGACACTTAAACTACTGGGGAAAACAGATGGCTACAAACGCGAAATCCTAATATAGGAAGAAAGATGTCCTTATTGAAGGACGGAATATCTGTACCTTATGTCCAGTAAATGAAGACGAAAACGAATGCAGAAGATCACTCCGACTTCGTAATAGCTACATAATGAAAGGGACATGAATAAGAGTCGGTATTACTTATACATACTTGTTAATTAGCTTACTTGACGTGTTCATACTTATAATACTTGTTCTTGTCTTGTTTTATTATTTCATGTTTAATCATGTATTTCTTAGTGTTTCATGTGTTTTAGATTCATGTACTTCATGTTTTAAGTGTTATTGTACTTGTTATAACATAATGTGTAACTTCCTAAAAATAGCAGGTTTCTATATATAGTAACTTTCCAAAAATAGCAGGTTTCCATATATAGTAACTTTCAAAAAATAGTAAGTTTCTAAAAATAGAAAGTTTACATAAGTAGTAGGTTTAGAAAAATAGAAAGTTTCATATTTAGGATGTTTTTATAAATAACATTTTACCATATTTAATGTATTTCCATATTTATCATGTTGCCATAATTAGTATAATTCTATATTTATCATGTTATCATAATTAGTATAATTCCATAATTAACATGTCTCCATAATTAATCGTATGCTTATAATATATCATGTGTAATTACACTATAATGTTTAATAAATAATAAATACTTAGGCTAAACTTATTATTGTTAATTAATAATGTCATGTCATGTATCATAAGTTAATATTAATTAATAATATTACAAATCTTATGTTATTAAACTTTACCTTAAAAGATATTAATTAATTAACCTAAGTTTTAATTAATTAAATCAATGTACATGAATAATTAAATTATTAAATATATAACATAAGTTTATTTAAATAAATGTACATACTATATATATCATGATTTTATTTAAATAAACATAACCTAAGTCTTAATTTAATTAAACCATAATTAATTAATAAAATTAATTAATTAGATCATAACATAAAATATTTTCTACATGTCGGTTAAATTACGTGTTCTTGAAAAATGTCAAGTTCCCGAGCCCTAATCCCGAGACCCGACAACCGAGCACCACAGCCCGTAGGTTGCGGCCTCTCGCTGTCGTGACTGATCTGAGCCGAACAACACCTCACCGAGATCCATGGGCTCTCGGCTTGCTGCTGCACCCGAACAAACTGACCCCCAACCTACGCTGGGGTTCCCCCTGCTTGCGATCATTCCCACCGAGCCCCTTAATGGGCCTCGGTTTCCACTGCTAGGCCAAGTTCCCCATCCTGGGTTCTTGGTCCTTGCGGCTGTCAACACAACACCACCACCGCCACCTACATGGTTACGGCTGGTGGTTCATGACCCACGCCGACCCCCACTTGGGTTGCGGCTATTGGAAAAACAACACCACCAAGACCCTTGTGGTCTTGGTTGGGCTGCGATCGGGACAAACCAAAACCCCCAAACCCTTACTTGTTTTTAATCTTGTTAGATCTATGATTAATTACATGTTCTTGGTTTGTTTTTTAATAATCGTAACACAATTAAATAAAATAAAAGAAAAGGATTCGAGATGTGAACGAACATGACACCGTTGTCAATCAAAATCAAAAACAAAATCGTCCTTGTGCTCCTTGTGGTTGCCGCGGCCAAGAAAAGAAAAACAAAACGAAAAGTGTTTTAGGGTTTTGTAAATCTCTGTGATTTATGTTTATGGTATCCTTATTTTATGTAAATAAGGTTTATAGTTGGATTGGGCCTTGGGCCCCTCCTCTTATTTGTTTGGACGCGGACACCACACACACATATAACAAATTCTTTTATTTTTCGTGACTTAATATATAATCACGTGTGTTCGTTAAATCTTCGTGTTTTTAGGTCTTGAATATTTTAAGTACTATACATGAATACTTATCGTGCATTTACATGCATGTTTACTGTAACACCCCCAAATTACCACGCAGCGGAATATCACTTTGGGGCGCTACTCATAGCACATCACACACAATCATAGACAACGACCTCAAAAGAGACGTTAAAATAATATACAACCTTGTCGAAAAAGTTTCCCATCCAATATATAAAATCAGAGTAGCGTTTAGTCCCAAAAATCGTTACCAACACATCACATTCATATAAGACTATAAAAGTCATTTAGTTCGTTTCAAAGGATGGAAAAATAATATAAAACTTTAGACAAGTAAGCACCAACTACCTCCCTGCATGCTCCGCTGCTATCCATCTTGATTACCTGAAATACATGCTCAAAATCATCAACACAACGGTTGAGTGAATCTATAGGTTTTGTAAATCATCATTTGAACACAAGAATTTTTAATCATCTCAGGCTCGTCACACAGACAAGTCATATATATCGATAAATGCCTTAAGCTCATGCAACTGAACGTTAACCAACACGTCAAACCGAGTCACTTACGGCGCCCCTACAACAGGTAATATTGTCATATACCAGCGACCTCTTATACATAATATCCCTCTCAGGTGATCACAAGGATACATACCCTAGGATAAGGATGTCAAACCAAATAGATCTATCATATGTATTAGCGTTTACCTCGCAAGGTAATTAACAGTTCATGAAATTCAGGGACTTCATAAGACAATGGTACTTAGGCATTTATCATCATATCCGGGTCCAGCATACCAAAAACAACTTGTGTTCATTTTATAAAACAGCATGTATTCCCCCTCGTGGGTTGAAAAACATTTACAAGATATTATAAAGCGAGGCTATAGACTCACCTGGTATAGCTATCACACATTTATCAAGGAACAAACATCCAATAGTCGATACAAGACTTCACGAGATATCAGTCGCTCACTGTTCGAGAACGAGATGTCCAACGGTCAACATATAACCGAACGAGACCTAATATGATGAGACGCGTCTTAGGCTCGAGACGAGTAATAAATCATACATAAGTCAAACACAAATGTAAATAGTTCACTTTAGTAAGTTTGGACATTGCATAAGTTTGATAAAACTTTTTATAAAATCTTTCATAACAATTTAACATATATCTTCTCATTATGACCATTAAGCCCATTCTAGCCCATTAGTGACCCATTAATCATTTATATAACCTAAGTCCATTTCAAACTCATTATTGATCTCCATATACATTATTAATCTCAGGTCCAATAATGGCCCAATAGCCATTATAAGTGTAAGTTGGGCTTTTGTGGCCCAAATCCACTTTATATGTATTACGGGTTATAAAACGCCTCATAACGATGTAAACTTAATGTCCATGATGGCCGAGTCTCGGGTCACATAATCATCAGTATATGAATGAGTCCATGCTTCCCGATAAGTGGGTCCTACCACTTCGGTTTTTATAAAAATCAACACGTTTTACATTAATTAAATATTATCAAATTCTTACAATTTACCTATATCCCTTGTAGATTACGTCGCTTCTCCTAAACCGTAAATAATATAGATGAGTTATTTTTACCAAAGTCATTATTAACTTATGTGGTTTACTGATTATAAGTTCAATTGCCCCTAATTTATATTTATCATAAATCATTTACCCATTTTATCACTTAGAAGAGTTGGCTGTCATTCGCAGCCAACTTTGTTTTCACCGTTTCGGCCGCCATTTCCAAACCCTAATGAATTGATAAACTATCCAACTGATTCTAGTTCCTCATATTTTTATCTACAATCTATAGTTTTACCTTTTTCAATGGTTCTGAGTTCTTATTAGAGTTTTCAGTCGGTTTATACAGCATGTTCAGATTTGGTACTTTTTACTGTTTCGACAATATCTAATTCATCGGGTATCGTGACGGGACGAGCGACCCGAAAAAAATCACCACAAAACACAGGGCTAACTCCCTATATTTTTATCTAATGCTTATAACCTGCTAATTATACCAAAACTCTCGTTTAGCAACTGATCAAATTATCATTACTCCAAATCATCATAAAGGCTTGTTCTAGTATCATTTTGGTGTAATAAATTCATATACAATGTCCAAGACACCTTAATAAATTATTAAATCATATAATCAGTAGAAAATTGATTATATACATACACATGAAAAATATATATAAATAGAATTTACAAAGAAAAATAATGAAAAGATCCTTACAAGGATGAAGATCAAATGATCACTAGTTTTCTCAATTTAACTAAAAGAATCAACCCACCAAATCCTTACTTCAAAGTCACCATAAAAAGCACCCAAATATGAATTTACCAAGTCATATAGACACATGCTATGACCTCTTTAACTTCAACTTCAGCCTCAAAATAGTTTCAAATTAATGTTGTCGATGATGGTTTTGATGTAATATAAATCAAGAATAAGATTAATATGTCTTTAACTTTCAAGTACTAGTACAATTTTTAGTAAAAGAAAGTTTAGAGTTGTGTTGTTTGATGGATTGCTCTCACGGAAAAACAAAGAAAACAATGAGATGGAGTTTTGTTTAACTTTTCTATGAGAAATATGTGGTGGATGGTAGGAGCACAGGTGTCATAAAATTGATATGAAAGAAAAAGAACAAGACACGTATTGTCTTAATTATATCCGTCCATATTATGTTAGTAGGATGAGATATTTATAAAGTTTTGTCCCGCAATTTGCAAAAGCGGGTATTATCGAAGCCCACTATTTTAAAAGTTACGCGATTTAAAAGATAGCGTAAAATCAGGAAAATAAACGCTCAATATAGAATAAAAACATCGACATTCAAAGAACATTTATATTTGATATATAAGTGAGGGCTTATAATTTAAAATACATCAACGTGTTATATAAACGAATGTCGCCTAAAGGCTTAACACAAATTATAAGAAATGCTCGTAAAACGAAAAATTAAAATGACAAAAATAGAAAATATTTTTATGTCATAACGAGAATATTTACGGTCGATGACGAACATAAGATAGCCAATAAATAATAATTGACACGTATTCGATACGTTAAATTCTTAACCTTGTCGGTTAGTCGAGAATTTAATATTCTTGTACGATAAAATGACAAAAATAAATAATGACTTGGATAAAATATATGTATTGTCGTATTATAGATGGAAATAATTGAATGAAGATGTATGAACAATAACACGTTTAAACAAGTTAGAAAAATAATTTTATTGACAAATTGATTTTCTTTTCTTTTTCATAAAATAACTTTTATAAATAAAAGTCGAGGAATAAAAAAAATGGCGCGAAAGGTACGGGTTATTATATTCTACCCACCATAAGGGAGCACGGTCCCCGTGCTTAATCTTACTTGTTCTAAGCTCACACACGGGTCCATACCTAAAAGATATTACAGGGTTCTCACAGACGGGTCCATACCAAAAAGATATTCTCATTACGTCGAAAAATTCTTTGATAAACCATCGACAATAACAAGCAAAATTTCAAAATCTTTTTGCTTAACATGAGTTGTTGATGATAATTCCATTGTTGGTCGACCTACAATTATACACTTGAATCTTGAATTCGATGAATTGAGTCGTATATTCTCGTATTGAATAGAGCTTCTTAACAATCAGCTTATCAAGCTTACGATACGGGACACATTAGAAATGGTCCATAGAAATAAATCATAACTCGAGAGAAGTCCAACGGGTTACTCGTACATAGATGATAATCGACGATCACCATAACGACGACGACACCGAACGCATACCAAACACTCACAAATCGAGCCAGGCATACTTGGGTCCACTCATTTATAACTCATTGTCTACATCAAAAGGCGTCCCCTTTCATGTATACAAGATTTTATAAATTCACGGTTCGGGAACTTATAACTTTCTTGTTCAAATTAAAAGGCGTCCCAATCCATTTCAACAAGACGACTATAAGTTATCCTACTCAAGTATTACCATCTCTTAACACGATATCATATCCAAATACCATAGTAAATACAAGGTGTCAATAAACTTACATCATGATTTCCGTATTTAAACGTCCCATTCCATTTGAATAAGGAAAAACACAACAATCTAAGGTCCAGTGGTTTAAAATTTTCTTATTCAAATGTCCCAACCCATTTCAATAAGAAAACCTTAAACAACTCATAGTTGGGCGAGTTAAAATCTCTATATCTAAATGTCTCATTCCATTAAGATACAAGGTATTAAGTCACACAACCGAATGACTACTACGAGCATATCATTGTTGTACCCAACTATATAGTTGGTTTGGACACATATATAATTTGGGTCCAACATTGGCATCCTCTTTTTCGCCAATAAAACGTAGTCATATAAAATCAAATCACACGTCGCATTACATAGAAGATGTCGTCTCGGATAAATGATTCTTCAAAATCATAAGAAGTACTCAGAACACGAATATCACATCAATCAATTACGTTTCGAAAATAGAAGTCCTAAAATGGCATATCGCGGTCCGATGACAACAATTGAGCTTAAACAAGTCGATATGCGATAGATTACGAAACAATATATACATACTCAAAGTATCAAATGAGTTTCATACTCGTATTCTAATAATACATCATCAAGATCGGTGATCTGCGGCGAACCAATCCGATACAAAACCGTATAATAAAATGGACGACAATCATTCAAAGACCATTGCTTCACGCGCAATGCCTTTAAATACCACCGTATATTCATACATATACATATTACCATTCCTACATACACATAGGTTCAGATAATCATAATCAATCATAAGTAATGCAATAATAGCCTTACCGGAGCCATGCGGAGTAGTTGCGTGCTTAAAACTTTTTAGAACACACCAGAAGTTATAGTTTAGGACATTTTAAAAATCGACCTAGTTCTCTATAACTTGTGGCTCTGATTACCATTTTGTAACACCCCCAAATTACCACGCAGCGGAATATCACTTTGGGGCGCTACTCATAGCACATCACACACAATCATAGACAACGACCTCAAAAGAGACGTTAAAATAATATACAACCTTGTCGAAAAAGTTTCCCATCCAATATATAAAATCAGAGTAGCGTTTAGTCCCAAAAATCGTTACCAACACATCACATTCATATAAGACTATAAAAGTCATTTAGTTCGTTTCAAAGGATGGAAAAATAATATAAAACTTTAGACAAGTAAGCACCAACTACCTCCCTGCATGCTCCGCTGCTATCCATCTTGATTACCTGAAATACATGCTCAAAATCATCAACACAACGGTTGAGTGAATCTATAGGTTTTGTAAATCATCATTTGAACACAAGAATTTTTAATCATCTCAGGCTCGTCACACAGACAAGTCATATATATCGATAAATGCCTTAAGCTCATGCAACTGAACGTTAACCAACACGTCAAACCGAGTCACTTACGGCGCCCCTACAACAGGTAATATTGTCATATACCAGCGACCTCTTATACATAATATCCCTCTCAGGTGATCACAAGGATACATACCCTAGGATAAGGATGTCAAACCAAATAGATCTATCATATGTATTAGCGTTTACCTCGCAAGGTAATTAACAGTTCATGAAATTCAGGGACTTCATAAGACAATGGTACTTAGGCATTTATCATCATATCCGGGTCCAGCATACCAAAAACAACTTGTGTTCATTTTATAAAACAGCATGTATTCCCCCTCGTGGGTTGAAAAACATTTACAAGATATTATAAAGCGAGGCTATAGACTCACCTGGTATAGCTATCACACATTTATCAAGGAACAAACATCCAATAGTCGATACAAGACTTCACGAGATATCAGTCGCTCACTGTTCGAGAACGAGATGTCCAACGGTCAACATATAACCGAACGAGACCTAATATGATGAGACGCGTCTTAGGCTCGAGACGAGTAATAAATCTTACATAAGTCAAACACAAATATAAATAGTTCACTTTAGTAAGTTTGGACATTGCATAAGTTTGATAAAACTTTTTATAAAACCTTTCATAACAATTTAACATATATCTTCTCATTATGACCATTAAGCCCATTCTAGCCCATTAGTGACCCATTAATCATTTATATAACCTAAGTCCATTTCAAACTCATTATTGATCTCCATATACATTATTAATCTCAGGTCCAATAATGGCCCAATAGCCATTATAAGTGTAAGTTGGGCTTTTGTGGCCCAAATCCACTTTATATGTATTACGGGTTATAAAACGCCTCATAACGATGTAAAATTAATGTCCATGATGGCCGAGTCTCGGGTCACATAATCATCAGTATATGAATGAGTCCATGCTTCCCGATAAGTGGGTCCTACCACTTCGGTTTTTATAAAAATCAACACGTTTTACATTAATTAAATATTATCAAATTCTTACAATTTACCTATATCCCTTGTAGATTACGTCGCTTCTCCTAAACCGTAAATAATATAGATGAGTTATTTTTACCAAAGTCATTATTAACTTATGTGGTTTACTGATTATAAGTTCAATTACCCCTAATTTATATTTATCATAAATCATTTACCCATTTTATCACTTAGAAGAGTTGGCTGTCATTCGCAGCCAACTTTGTTTTCACCGTTTCGGCCGCCATTTCCAAACCCTAATGAATTGATAAACTATCCAACTGATTCTAGTTCCTCATATTTTTATCTACAATCTATAGTTTTACCTTTTTCAATGGTTCTGAGTTCTTATTAGAGTTTTCAGTCGGTTTATACAGCATGTTCAGATTTGGTACTTTTTACCGTTTCGACAATATCTAATTCATCGGGTATCGTGACGGGACGAGCGACCCGAAAAAAATCACCACAAAACACAGGGCTAACTCCCTATATTTTTATCTAATGCTTATAACCTGCTAATTATACCAAAACTCTCGTTTAGCAACTGATCAAATTATCATTGCTCCAAATCATCATAAAGGCTTGTTCTAGTATCATTTTGGTGTAATAAATTCATATACAATGTCCAAGACACCTTAATAAATTATTAAATCATATAATCAGTAGAAAATTGATTATATACATACACATGAAAAATATATATAAATAGAATTTACAAAGAAAAATAATGAAAAGATCCTTACAAGGATGAAGATCAAATGATCACTAGTTTTCTCAATTTAACTAAAAGAATCAACCCACCAAATCCTTACTTCAAAGTCACCATAAAAAGCACCCAAATATGAATTTACCAAGTCATATAGACACATGCTATGACCTCTTTAACTTCAACTTCAGCCTCAAAATAGTTTCAAATTAATGTTGTCGATGATGGTTTTGATGTAATATAAATCAAGAATAAGATTAATATGTCTTTAACTTTCAAGTACTAGTACAATTTTTAGTAAAAGAAAGTTTAGAGTTGTGTTGTTTGATGGATTGCTCTCACGGAAAAACAAAGAAAACAATGAGATGGAGTTTTGTTTAACTTTTCTATGAGAAATATGTGGTGGATGGTAGGAGCACAGGTGTCATAAAATTGATATGAAAGAAAAAGAACAAGACACGTATTGTCTTAATTATGTCCGTCCATATTATGTTAGTAGGATGAGATATTTATAAAGTTTTGTCCCGCAATTTGCAAAAGCGGGTATTATCGAAGCCCACTATTTTAAAAGTTACGCGATTTAAAAGATAGCGTAAAATCACGAAAATAAACGCTCAATATAGAATAAAAACATCGACATTCAAAGAACATTTATATTTGATATATAAGTGAGGGCTTATAATTTAAAATACATCAACGCGTTATATAAACGAATGTCGCCTAAAGGCTTAACACAAATTATAAGAAATGCTCGTAAAACGAAAAATTAAAATGACAAAAATAGAAAATATTTTTATGTCATAACGAGAATATTTACGGCCGATGACGAACATAAGATAGCCAATAAATAATAATTGACGCGTATTCGATACGTTAAATTCTTAACCTTGTCGGTTAGTCGAGAATTTAATATTCTTGTACGATAAAATGACAAAAATAAATAATGACTTGGATAAAATATATGTATTGTCGTATTATAGATGGAAATAATTGAATGAAGATGTATGAACAATAACACGTTTAAACAAGTTAGAAAAATAATTTTATTGACAAATTGATTTTCTTTTCTTTTTCATAAAATAACTTTTATAAATAAAAGTCGAGGAATAAAAAAAATGGCGCGAAAGGTACGGGTTATTATATTTACATACGTAATACTTAGTATAATTAATTAATATACATAATATTTGTATTCAATGTTCATGATTCATGGCGTATATTAATTAATTAGAATGTTTAAATTTAACCGTAAATTCGTGCATTAAATGATCTTAGGGTTTTTAAAGCGGGTTTTACAACTCTTCCCCTCTAAAAGAATAATTTGTCCTCAAATTAGGGATACGATAAGCTGATGAGATAATAAACGTTGAAATGACATATAAGCTGGAAAGACATGTAAGCTGAAATGACATACCCGAGTTAGAACTGGAAATGAGGGTAAGAAGTCCGAACAGACTCCTCCGTTTCCCAAGTGGCTTCCTGCTCGGAATGATCCCTCCAAACGATTTTAACGAATGGAATCTTCTTTCTCCTTATGACTCGTTCTTGGTGATCGAGAACTCGGGTTCCTTGATATATGAAAGATACTCTCGAATCTGCTCGAATGGATATGGAACTTTATGCAATGGATGGTAGTTGTAACCTCTGAGTAAGAATACATGGAATACATCATGCACATAAGATAGCTAGGGAGGTAAAGCTAGACGATATGATACTTCACCGACACGTTCAATGATTTCAAACGGTCCGATGAAACGAGGACTGAGCTTGCCCTTGATTCCAAAACGCTCGACACCACATGCTGGTGATACCTTAAGGAAAACATGGTCGCCGATATTAAACGCTAGATCTCTATGATGCTTATCAGCATAGCTCTTCTGTCGAGCACGAGCTTCCTGTAGCTTCGCCTTGGCGATGGCAACCTTATCATTGGTCACCTCTATCATTTCTGGTCCTTCAAGGATTCGTTTTCCAACTTGATCCCAACAGATTAGAGCACAACAATTCCTGTCATAGAGCATCTCGAAAGGTGCACTCTTAATACTTTCATGCCAACTGTTGTTGTAGGAAAACTCAACCAAACAAATGTAGTCGTCCCAACTTCCTGACCATTCCAATGCACAAGCCCGCAGCATGTCTTCCAAGGTCTGAATCGTACGCTCTGATTGAACATCGGTCTGAGGATGAAAGGCATTGCTAAGCTTAAGTTTAGTGCCCCAAGCTTTCTGCATTCCTTTCTAGAATTTTGACGTGAAACAAGGATCTCGGTCTGATATGATGTCTCACGGTTTTCCATGAAGTCGTATGATATCATTAAGGAATATATCTGCCAATTTTCTAACCAAGAAGTCCTTGCGAATCGGAAGAAAATGAGCTGACTTGGTCAAACAATCAACTATGACCCATATAGCATCATGTTTGCTCTGAGTGAGCGGAAATCCGATGACAAAATCCATGGAGATTTTGTCCCACTTCGATTAGGGAATCTCTAACGGTTGTAGTAAACCACTAGCCCGCTGATGCTCAATCTTAACTTTCTGGCAGGTTAGACACTTGGATACGAAAGTAGCAACATCTTGTTTCATGCCACTCTACCATCAATGTTGTTTAATGTCATGATACATTTTGGTGGATCCGGGATGAATATAGAATGGAGAGCTGTGAGCTTTTGTCAATAGAGCTTCTCGGAGTGTCTGATCGTCTGGAACACATAGCTTAGTTCCTTGCCATACGATGCCTTCTTCGTCCACACGAAATTCTGTCCGCCGATCAAGATTCTGAATGATAGCCCAAATCTCACCATCATCTTTCTGAGCTTCCTTGATCTGAGAAATTAAGTCTGACTCAATTCTTAGATAAGCCCAGTACCCGTGTTGTCAACGTACTAAGATTTCCATGTCTAGTCGCTCTAAGTCACGTATGATTTCCTCTTGTATCTTAATGCCATTAATCATACCCGACTTCCTGCTGAGAGCATCTGACACTACATTCGCCTTGCCGGGAAGATAATAAAGATTGATGTCATAATCCTTGAGTAGTTCCAACCATCTTCTCTGTCTCTTGTTAAGCTCTTTCTGAGTAAAAATGTACTTGAGACTCTTGTGATCAGTGAAGATATCACATGATTCACCGTATAGATAGTGTCTCCAGATTTTAAGTGCAAAGACTAATGCTACTAGCTCCAAGTCATGGGTAGGATAATTCTCCTCATAAGGCTTTAGCTGAAGTGATTCATATGCAATCAATTTCCCATGTTTCATTAGTACACAGCATAACCCTTTACCCAAAGCGTCGCTGTAGATCTGAAATCCACCTGTGCCAGATGGGAGAGTAAGAATAGGTGCAGATACTAACCTATTCTTGAGTTCTTCAAAGCTCTTTGATGTAGGTTTTTCGTACACGTTTTAGGAAAAACGCGTATGAGCGGCAAGTATTAAGTCTTACGTTTTAGGAAAAACGCAAAAATCGAATAAATGCGGGTTTGTTCTCAAAAGAGGTGTGTGGATTAAGTGTGCCAATTATATAAAATCAAAGTTTGGATTAGTGACGTTTTTGGTTTAGAAGAGAAAAATTAAAGACGAGCTACGATTACGATTACACTACGACGATTTGACGTAAAACGCGAACGTAAATACGTAAAACGTGACAAAATTAAAAATTAAAACTAAAAAACAATTAAAAGTTTAAACTAAGTCTAAAATAATATAAATAAGAATAAAAATCCAATAAATAATTTTTAAAACCTTTTATTAATTAAATATTCAATTTTAAATGCTAATTAAAGCCCTAAAATTAAATATAATCAAGAAAAAGCCCCAAATATTATTTTATTGAACTAATAAATCACTTATATTATTTAAAGACTAAAAATTATTTTTCCTAAATTTTCAAAACTATTTTTCTATTTTTAAAACACTAAAAACTATTTTTAAACCAAAATAATGATTAAAAATATTTTAATAATGCTAAAAATAATTTGACAATTTTAAAAATCCTAAAATATACTTATGAACAGTAGAAAAATGAAAAAGTTTGAAAAAAGTAAAATTTTTCACTAAAAGACAAAACATATTATAATTAAACCCCAATTAAAATAAAATTAATTCTAAAAATTAATTAAAAATGTGAACAGTAAAATCTTTTTAAACTAAAAATCTTAAAATATTTTTCTTAATCTAGGAAAATTTTTAAAACTAAAAATATTAAATTCTTGCACTAAAAGACAAAAAACATTTGAATAAAAACTAATTAAATTCAATTTAAACTTAAAAAAAGGAAAATGAACAGGAAATTAAAATTAAACTTTTTGAAAAATCTTAAAATAAATAAATAAACTCAAGAAAATTAAAATAAATGAAAAAGGGAATAGTTAGTCCACTAGAGACAAAAAAAGAAAAACTGAAAATGACACCTAAGTGGACTTTTGTCCTTTCTCTCAGCAGTGGAAACACTAAGGCAGTCAGTGGGAACTTTGTTCCCATTGCTTTGCACAGACAGAAAAAATAGAAAAGGTTTGTGTGGGTTTTGAGCCGTTGTGGCTTGTTTCTTTTGGAACAATGGGCACCCCCACACTCATGAAAGTGTGGGGAGTCAGATGAAGCACACAAACAACACAGTCTAAGCAGATAATAACACAAAACGAGTCAAAAACATGTTACTGTTCACAGACAATGGGGTCTGAATGATAGATTGCTGGTTCAATGTGTAATGAGAAGACTTTTGACACCCAAAAACTTGTTCAAATGATTACAAGAACACCACTAACAAAGCACTCAACCAAGATTAACGCTAGTTTCAACTGCTTTCAAGATTTGGGACAATAAAATTCATGTAATCAAAGCCATAAGGCCCTACTGTTTGATTATGTCTATTTTTACCTAAAACAAAGTACATATGATGTGCAACTGTTGTGAAGGCAAAGTGAGTAGAAAACCTATGGAACCTAGAAGTAACCTTAAAACTAACTTAGATAACTAATTTAAAACCCTAACAAAGAAAGATAAACAACATAAGTGATAAATCCTATGATCTAAATTCCTAACAGTGGCCTAACTTGAAAAAATGCAAGAACATCAAGATTTTTGTTTTCTTATATTTTAAAGCGAAGCAAGGACTAAATCAAGCTTTTACTAACATGATATGACCAACTAAAGGCAAAGTAAGCAAAGAGCATAAGTTAAGCTTATGAAATAAGCTTAACCCAAACACCCTTTTCAGACAACAAATGCAAAATTAAAACACAACAAGTAAAACTTAAGGCAACTAAATGGAATCTGAGAACAAGAATATGTAAATAAGCACAGAGCACGTAATAACCACTAAGATGAACAAATAAGCAGAATAAGCGAAATGGATGAGCATGTGCAGTTTAAGTTGGATAAAAGCAGAAAATGTAAATGAATACTCACAATGGGTCCAAGTTATTCCTCTAACCAATCTTGTTGTGAGCACTATACACCCCTTATTACAGCTTATCAATCAACCAAAAGCTGTACCAGCTTATCCAATAAGCTCAACCACTTCAGAAACTAAATTCTTAAACCAAAAGACTTGAATTTTTATTCAATCCCAAGAACTACATTATAGGAGCCACCAACAGCTTCTTAACTATCAACCAAAACTCAAAAACTTCCCTGAACCAGCTCTTTGTCAAGGAGCTTATCAAAGTAGCTTATGAGCTTTATCATAACCAACTAAAATGAGAACTTCTTCAAACGAGCAACAATCAACAAAATAGGCTACCAACAACCTATTACCTCTCAACAATGAACAAAAAAAACTTTAACAAAGCTGATTGTCAAACAGCTTTAGCAAAAAGCTTTTGCTACAGTGATTAAGATGGATTTGAATTTTTTGTTTGTGAAACTAAAAGGCGGTGTAAGGTAAGTAAATGACTGATAATTTAAATTGCAATGAAATTAAAGGAGGAACACAATTGATCACAAAATTCGTTTATTACAAATATGGGAAAAACTGGAACAAGAACCTATCTTGCTACTACATGGCTATATATATTACAAATATGAGGAGAAAATACAGAAACCCTAACTGTATGAAGTTCCCATAACACCCTTGGATCTTTGAAGCATATTCCTTGAATTTTAAATCGTTCTGGATGATTCTTGACTGGCATGTGAAGTGATAGGAGTGTAGAAACGATCTTGGTCATGTATTTGTTGTGGGGAGCAGGTCTTTTAATCAAGACCGTAGATTTTGCTCTTCTTTGTCAGTAGAAGATGGATACCCGTGATAGTTGTGGCCAGTAGTGGGTCCCCTGATGACTTGGTCTTCGAACATATGCACATGGAAATGTTGGATGTGGGTTAAGGATCAAAATGCCTTAATCAATTTGATAAACCCCCCTTAGCTATGTTTGATTGTGACTGATGTTAGAAGGTAGGGTTTATGTAAAGAAGAAGGTAATTAGTGGAATTAGATCACTTTGGGTAAAAATAAAACTGTTTGATTTGACTCCTTTTGACTTGGGTTAGTGGGTGGATCGGTTTAGGGGTGATTGTTTGGGCTTATGTAGTGGTAGTATGGGCTCATACCGGGTCAACAAAGGGTATGGGTTACGTTTTATACACATGTGCCCCCCAATCTTTGTAGAAAGTGATAAAACAAGTTTCCACAGCTTTTCTCTTGATTCCTTTGATATGACCTTTGAGCTAATTGCATTTTACCCCCTTCTAACTTTTGTAAGCATGATATAAGGACCATTTGTGTACTTTAGCCATAATTCAAGGACTATATGTTGATTTGTAAATCTATGCTTATGTTTTTAGAGAGAGAAAGAGATAGAGAAATGGTGGATTTCACACTTTAGAGAGAGAAACTAAGAAAGAACTATGTGTAAAATTATGAAAAACCACACCCTCTCCATCAAAGGAGAGGGTTTATATACCCAAGCCCTTGTCATGGGCTTGGGCTTACATTTGGGCCGGCCTACACATGTTGTAGGCTAGGCTTGGTGTTGTTTGTTAAGTAAAGACATGTAACTAAACTACGAGCTATTACATGGACTATCGTTGGAGTGACCGATCCTTCTTAATACGTAAAACGTATTTCCAACAATCTCCCCCTAAGGGAGGTCACTCCAAACAAGGGCGTTACCCAAGTTACAATAACAAAATAAACTTAGCATACTATGCTTGTCTTGAGCTCGTAGTCTTCGTCTTTCTTTTTCTTTTTCTTTCCTGGTGAACATGCTGATGTGATCTTTGATATCAATCTTAAGCATTGATCTCTTGCCTTGATCTTGTGCATCATTCACTTGTGATCTTCTCCTCTTCGTGACACCATGTCCCACATACTTATACCTTTTGTAATTCTTGAAAGCTTCAGAGTTTAATACAGCGGAAGACTTAACTTTTAGGCTTTCTTGAATTTGATGAGGTATTAAGTGCATAAAGTATAAGCATGCGGGGACGACTTCTTATTGGATCCCGCAACGCCACCGTCTTCAAATGCCGCAACATAAGTAGTCACGAACGAAATGGCTTTGAACATTTCATTCTAAATCGGTAGCATTTTACCTCCGGTCGGTGAAGACCGTTGGACGATATTAGATATCGTACCCGTGACGGATAGTTTCAATTAAGTAACTTCCTGACAGGATTTCGCGGGTAAACCCGTTCTCTTTATTCGACCGTCCAAAGCTGACTGCGAACATAAAGAGTGAATCATTTGGATAATATTATCCGCATGATTTGAAGCCGTCAATTCATGTTCCTGGAACAAGTGAAATTCAATTAAGAACCGCACCATCGTTGCTTTCCAGTTGTCACGAGCTTGATTCGTATAGAATCTTGCAAGTTACCTACCAAGTGCTGTTTGAGGTTAACACTAGAAGGATTTCCACTCATCACTGTGAACACTAAGGTATCACTCTGAGTGTTCTGGCAAGATCATTAAGATATTGCGTAGAGGCCTGGAACGTGTTTAAATTCAGTTAAGAATTAAACCACTGTTGCTTTCCAGTTATCACAAATTTGAAAGAATCGCACAAGTCACCTACCATGAGCTTTTTGATATTCGCTCAAGAAGGATTTCCATCTTCATTGTAAATACTTTCGTATTACTCGGATGTTCAGGCAAGATCATGAAGATTTTGCGTAAGACTCTTAAAATCTTTCTTACTTTTCACAGTGTGTGAAGAAGTAAGGAAATATGAAAGTGTGTCCTAATGAGATATTTGATGATCTCAAATGGCTCTAGACTCGATCGTGCATTTTGGATTTTAGTGATCGGAGGCTGGAGAGGAGTGCCACCTTTTCAATACCAATTTATTCGGAGTGAATAAATCGATAGATAACGTGTTGTCTCCGTGTAATTAAAACAAATACCTTTTGAGAGATATCTGAGTTAGCTGGGATGGGTTGTGCATTGCATCACTGGGTCCATGATGTCTGTCTTAAATATCAAGAATCATTAAAATGATCTCAATAGCATATGTGTTGACCCGGTTTCTGCCTAAAGTTGTAAGGAGGGCTTCTTTCTTTACACCCTTTATCTTTACAATTCTTTTTTCATTCTTCAACCCCTTCAATGCTTACCAATACGTCATCACTAGCACCTTGTTGTGATTGTTCTAGTGCTAACTTAAGTACTTGGTCGGCATTTAGCTACGTTCACAATCTTTCTCCATCTTTCCTAAGGACTACTATTTCTAGCAATGGAATGTCCTTGGGAAGATTCCTCCGGTTCTGGAAGAATCATTGGACTTAACCTATCCTACCATCCTTATGTCACCACAATCTTCATCGTCGTGAATTAAATGAGGTTTGGGTAAGTATATGTCACCATGAAAATCCATTTTGATATAGCAAATCCATTTTGCTCCCCCTTAACATATGCCACGATATTCGAAAACATTTTGCATATGTCGGGATGAGCCAGCACATTAAGTCAAACCATTTGTGATAATATCCCATATTAAATCACATTTTCTCCCCCATATTAAAAATATTAACCCAATCGATGTTTTTAATATCAATTGATTTAATGAAGTTTTAACAAAGGTTTTGGGAAGAAAAATGCAAGTCCATTTTATCTTCATGATATCATACGTATGAGATATGATACAGATTTGTAACATGATCACATATTCACCATATTAGAAAAGAAAATTGACAAGGTTGGACCTGATTGATGAGAACATCATATGATAAGATCAAATGGTTCTTGTCAGCATATGTTGGTCGCCTCGTCACGGCTGAAATCATCTCTTGACACCACGTGTACGATTGGTATTGTTGTCTTGACACCAACTTGTGAACTTGGCACGTTCGGCATCGAAGATTCTGAATGCTTGACAATTGCTCCCCCTCAATTGTTGACCCGTGTTCTATCGAAAGAGTTGTAGTCGTCGGTTGAGTAGTCGCATCGTCGAGTATGTAGATACCAATTGTAGATAGCATGGTTGTAGAGATGATAACTTCATAAAAACAAGACTTCTCTTGTTTTAACAAATAAATGCACTGAAACGTACATAGATTTGTGTTAGACCAAGTTATAAAATAAACTTGATCCCTTACAAGGTTTTAAAGTAAACCTTGCCCGAGAAAATTAATTCCAGTTGTGAGCCAAAGCTTTCATAAGAAATACTTGACTTTAATGTGAAAACCGGGTTGCAGTCTGAAATAACTACAAGCCATTTAGGCATGTTTTATGAAATATTTACAACTTTTCTACGAACTCTATTTATGGCGCCGTGTCAATATTAATCGACATTTCTAAGGTCGTAAATATTATCGTACCAAAAGACATGCCTTTGAAAAAAAATAAAGTAAAAATATTTTTGGATTTTTCTAGATTTTTCAATTTTTATGGTTTTTATATGGTTTTATATTTTTGTATTTTGCTTTTGTGGATAAAAATATAAACAATATATACAAATGATCACCAAGGATACGGAGAATAGTTTTACCACCACTATTCTTTCGCTTCATCTGCTAGTTCCTTTAGAGTCTCAGGCGAGAAAGTTCTCATTCCTAGCTTGTCGGACAAGAATTCAATTCGAGCACGATCTAAGGCCTTCGTGAAAATATCCGCCAATTGATACTCAGAACGGACAAAGTAAAGCTCGATTACTCCATTTTCCACTTGCTCCTTGATGAAGTGGTAGCGAATGTCAATATGCTTCGACCGGGAGAATTGAACATTGTTGCAGCATAAGGCAATTGCACTTTTGTTGTCACAGTACATCGGAATCTTGTTGAAACCTAGACCATAGTCGGTTAATTGCGATCTCATCCAAAGAATTTGAGAACAGCAACCGGACATAGCTATGTATTCTGCTTCCGTACTTGAAATTGCAGCGCTTTTCTGCCTTTTCGATGCCCAACTGATTAGTCGATCTCCTAATAGTTGCAAAGTTCCACTCGTGCTACGCCTTGTATCTTGACAACCCGCATGATCCGCATCTGCATATGCCATTAGTGCAATAGAAGAGTCCTTCGAATACCAAAGTCCCCGATTAATGGTTCCTTTAAGATATCGAAAGATCCTTTTAACAGTAGCTAAGTGTAACTCAGTAGGCCTAGTTTGATACCTGGCACACATACATATAGCAAACTGAAGATCAGGTCGACTGGCTGTGATATATAGAAGAGTACCGATCATTCCACGATAAAGTGTCGGATCAACGGCAACTCCATGTAGATCTGCATCAAGCTTAGATTTTTCCACCATTGGAGTGTCCACGGGGTCGCAAGATTCCATCTTGTACTTCTTTAGCGATTCAAGGGCATATTTGGATTGATTGATAAAGATGCCTCTGGGACTCTGAGATATCTGAAGACCTAAGAAGAACGATACCTTGCCCACCATTGACATCTTAAACTTGGAAGACATGAGTGTCCCAAACTCATCCGATAAGGTTTGGGTCGAGGCTGCAAATATAATATCATCAACATATATTTGTACCATAATCATATCTTTACCTCGTTTCTGAATGAACAGCGTGGGATCCACCTTGCCTTTTGTGAAGCCTTGAGTAATGAGGAATTGTGACAATAGATCATACCATGGGCATGGAGCTTGCTTCAACCCATAGAGAGCCTTCTTAAGCTTGTACACATGATTAGGATAATTAGGATTCACAAAACCATCCGGCTGTTGAACATAGACTTCTTCCTTGATTTCACCATTAAGAAATGCCGTCTTCGCATCCATCTGATAGACGATCATATTTATATGGGCTGCATAAGCGAGGAATAGTCTAATAGCTTCTAAACGGGCAACAGGTGCAAAGGATTCCATAAAGTCGACGCCCAATAATTGCTTGTATCCACGAGCTACTAGTCGAGCTTTGTTTTTCAATATTCCGCCTAACTCATCGAGTTTCACCTTGTAAACCCATTTCAAAGTGAGTAACTGCACTTGATCCGGGCATGGGACAAGTTCCCATACTTGAAGACGTATAAACTCATTAAGTTCTTCTTGCATAGCTTCTATCCAACAGGATTGAGTAAAAGCTTCTTTCCATGTCTTAGGTTCAACTTCAGTGAGAAAAGCATCAAAGTGACAAAACATTGCACTTTCTTGTAACTGACTTCGTGTGGATACCGGACGATTAGGGTCACCAATAATAGAATCTATAGGATGATCCTTTGTCCACTTACGGTCATGTTCACGAATCCGTGGATTGGAGTAAACTGTAGAAGGAGCTTCCTCTGAGGTGGACGACCCGGCTTGGTCGGGAATTGGTACACCAAAGAATGGAAGTTCACGCATTTGAGCGAATTCCAAATCGTGATCATCATCATCCTCTTCATCATCAATAGGCATGACGTGGGTAGTTGTTACATGTGTTGGTTGAGAATTACTCGTTGAAGGTATATCTTGACCAATTGTAGGTGCAGATGTGTCTGATTGTGCAACGGTGGCTGGAGCGACAACTTCGGTTACCGGAGCTATTACCTCAGGTTCTGGAGCAACAATACTTGGAGGAGTAAAGAATTCATCAAAGAACGTTTGAAACAACGTATCCCATTCCTTCCTAGTAGGTGGTGTAAATGATGATGAAGTAGGGTTGTTTGGGACAAGACCAGAACTAATATTACTGGGTCCCATTTCATGAAGTGCGGGTTCAGAGCTGCTTTGCTCAGAAGCCATTGCTGTCAGCTCATCAAAATCAACATTCATAGTTTCGAGGATCTTGCGAGAGTTACGGTTGTAGATTCGGTATGCCTTCTTTGCGGGTGCGTAACCAATGAAAATACCAATATCAGCCTTTGGTTGAAGTTTTCCCAAATTTTCACCATCATTATTTGGATAGCAAAGAGAACCAAATACATGAAGATATGATAAATCTGGTACTTTTCCGTGGAGAAGCTCATAAGGTGTTTTACCATGGCGTTTACGAATTAGTGACCGGTTTTGGGTGTACACTGCTGTAGATACTGCTTCTGCCCATAAAAACAATGGAGCCTTTGCGTAAATTAACATCGTTCGAGCAGCTTCCATAAGTGTGCGATTTCGCCTTTCAACGACACCGTTTGTTGTGGAGTGCGTGCAACGGATGTTTCATGAGAAATGCCAACTTCTTCATAATAATCACGCAAAATTTGATTCACAAATTCGGTTCCATTATCTGTACGAATGCGTCGGACGGTAGTGTTGAGACGCACTTGAATCATCTTGAGAAATCCGATGATGAATTTAGGTGCCTCATTCTTTGCTTTAAGAAATTTCACCCATGTAAACCGAGAGTAATCATCGACAATGACGAGGATGTACTTTTTGCCACTAAGACTTTCAACACGCATTGGCCCACAAAGATCCATATGCAAAAGATAAAGTTTCTCTTGGTTGGTGTCTTCCGTCTTGGGTTTGTAAGATTTCTTAGTGCTTTTCCCCATTGTACACGCGGAACACAAATTATCCTTGTGAAATGAAAGTTTAGGAAGACCACGAACAAGTTCGTTTTTCGCCAAGTGATTAATAGCGTCAAAGTTAAGATGAGATAACCGTCGATGCCATAACCAAGACTTAGTCTTCGATGCTTTGGAGAGAAGACATACGGGAGAAGCGGCCATCATGTCTTGTAGAGACAAAGTATACAAATTATTCCCTCGAGTACCTTTCAATAAATCAACCCCTTCCAAATTACGAATGAAGCAGGTATGCTCTCGAAAAGCAACTTCTAGGTTTGCATCACAAAATTGTCCCACATAAAATAAGTTGTGACCAGGACCTTCCACGTAATACACTCTTGAAATTATAACATTCCCAATATGATATTCACCATAACCCATTATCTTTGCAATATGATCATTACCAAATCGAACCGTACCAAGAAACTTGCTGACGAAATTTCTGAGCTGAGAGCGATCTCCGGTCATATGCTTGGAGCAACCAGAGTCCAAATACCAGAGAACAATTTGGACCACCTGTTTTCAATCACAACAGTAGACAATGCATTGGAAACTATTGGTTCCGGAGTGTTAGCATATACAGATATGTTATTATCAGAATTGCTAACATTTTTGTTATCCTTAGATTTCCTGCATTTTCTAATGTGAGTTTTAGCATTTACAGGTTTTACTGTTCCAATTTTCTGAGGTTTTGGAGTATTAGCGGGCACTACAGTGGGAGTAGACCTATTTAAAGGGCACTTTGTTCCTACAGTAGTGTTGGTGTTCCTAGTTAAAGGACACGCTTGTGTTTTGGTAGCCTTGGTACTCCTAGTTAAAGGGCACGCTTTCTTCGCTTTAGTGGGAGTGATCCTAGTCAAAGGGCACGTATTTCCTACTATAGTGAAAGTTCTACCAGTGGGACGCCACATCCAGCCAACTTGGGTTAACACTTTCCCAGTCGGTTTCCATTCTAATCCATTTTTTCGGGCATACATCTCATTCACATGGTCAATAAGGCAAGAATCATGACGACTAGAAAATATACATTCATTGCAATTCCAACATTTCAAATTTGAATTCACAGTAGGCTTAGAACACTGCACAACCGCAGAGCCTTTAGGTTTAGCTATATGATTCTTTTTATTCAAAACAGAAATAACATTCCTAGGATGGGCTTCTACTTTCTTCTTCACTTGACTACTAGATGGGGGCAAGATCCTATCATTCTTCTTGTTTCTCTTAAGCTTAGATCTTTGAGCCTTAGTAGTAGTGCTTACTCCTGTAGAAGGCAACACGGGAATATTAGAAGCTGGTTTTGATTCCGCCTTATCTTTAGTGACCAATGTTTGCAAAGGTTTAGTCCTAGGGCCCTTGTTAAGTGGTGTGACGGCTATTAGGTTCCTTTTGATTGCACTAGAGGACGAAGCTGAGATAGTGGTTGTGTTATCCACAACATTCTTACCTTTTAGAGTACGAAGTGTTTCCTTTAACTCAGCCAAGACCAGATTTTTATCACAAATTTGTTCCCTCAAATCAGATATTTCCACCGACTTTCGATTCAATTGTTCAATCAATGATTGATTCTGTGCAGTGGTATCAACACATGCGGGCTGTATTGAATCGAAGAGTCGTGTATTTTTCTGTTTTAAGTTATCAACTTTGGACAAAATCTTGGAAACTCGATTATCTAGATCAAGTCTAAAATTCTCAGCGGCCTCAAGTACGTTCACACAGTTAAGCTCCTTAGATTTCTTTATTTCTATCGAAAAAGAGTTAGCAACTTTGTCACTTGGCTGACGCTGTTTTGATTGTAAATTCACTCGAAAATTCTTTTCAAAATTTGCATCATCGATATTAACACCTTCGAATGACGTTTCAAAGATTTCTTGAATAAATTGTTGCTTGCATTCAAGCGAAATACAATGTGTTTGAATCTCATCAAAACGTTTTGAAAGCGAAGAATATGAATCTTGAAGCTTTAAAAATTCAGCGTCAGATTCGTGACAAGTACTATCTACCACATTATCCACAGATTCAACATTATGCACAATAGAATCATTATCAACACTTGTATTCACACAGACAGAAACTATATCATGAGACATCACTTGATTCAGAAGCAGATCATTATGGCGTGAAACCCGTTCTATTTCAAGTAAACTGTTTTCATAAGCATCTTCCATTTCATTGAAAACACGTCTAACTTCTTCTATTTCCAAAAACAAATCTTGATCAATATTACGAAGACAAGCTTTAACATTCTTTACAAACGGAACAATTTCATCTCGAAACGCAGCTCTAGTGTGCTCAAAGTTCCATTCACCTTCCGTTATGGCCGTGGCCGTCGTACGTTCCAAAATGACCTTGTCAAAATCGGCTAAGTGTTGGTGAACCGTATTTAAGTTAACGGACGCCTTACTTACCGGTGGAATTAACTTCGTTAAATCCTTTTTGACGAGTGTAGGAGACGTACTAGGAAGGTTTTCATTTGACAAACTTTGGGGCACAAGAACTGTTAATTCTGCTAATTCCTTTTGTAAACGAATGCGTGTCTTTTTCGAAAATTGATCTTTGTTATGTTGATCATAATCAATTGTATGGAATTTTGAAAGCATTTTAGAATGAGTTTCATCCCCAAGTGATTGTGTCTCCTCAGTACTACGAACAAAAGGTGCTTCTTTCGATTTGCCAATTATGGTCATATCATACAGACCGGGAATATATTCCTGAGCTTGTTTTGCATAACCGGGATTAGGTGGTAAATCTTGAAGACGCTTAAGTTCGAATTCTTTAAATGATTTAGTTAAAAGATGAACCTTTTCTGTGGAAGCGTATTTTTTTAAAAGCTGTTGTTCTTTGAATTTAAGAAGTTTGGTAGCATTAATTTCCGATTCAACCTTTTTAGACTCGAGAGTTTCGAAATCCATTTTAAGTTTCTGAAAATCATTGATAACCGACTCTTTTTCTTTTAATTCATTGGAAAGATTAGCTTTTAATGATTCTATTTCTTTCAAGTGTTCAATCTTTTCAAAACGAAATTGGTCAAATTCAGAACATGTTATTTTCTCTTCTTGAGGGACCATTTCAAAAGTTTTGACCTTTTCTTTATGCAATGCAAGCTCAGCTGTTAGGGTGGAATTGGTATCTACGGATTGTCTGAGGGCCATATGCATTTGATCAATTATATGTTTAGGCACCATGACCAAATCATGTTGAGCATAAGATTCCATACCCGTCGTAGCATTTGGTTGAGGTTCACTCAAATGTGTAGAATTTGGTACCACATCATTTGAGTTACTAGTTCCCGAATGTTGTTCGAGGTTGTCATTTTCATGCCCAACTTGATGTTGGTTATCATCAATATTATTAGATGTGATTGGTACCTCACTGATGACATCAGAACCGTATTGAGAGAGATTAGCAACGAGAGCAGCTTGGGCAGAGTGAATGTCATCACAATCCGAATCGTATGCATCAAGATCGTCCGCTTGATAAGCTGCATTAGAAGTAGAAACGACTGCAATGCCTTCAGTATCTGCTGCCCCTGGGTCTGCAAGAAATGCCAACTCCTCTGAATCCAAAATCTTCCCCTTAGATTGAGCATCAACCAAATACATCTTCTCACGAAACCATGCATCATCCCTTCTCCTTTTTGGCTGAGTGCATTCCCTAGCCATATGACCTTGTCCTCGGCAATTGTAGCAAGTCACAACCTTTTTAGGACCAATAGAACTCCCATTTCCACTAGCTTGAGAATTCACAGCTTGATTGTTCCCAGTCCTTGTAGGAGTTCCATATGAATTTTGCCTTCCCTGAATGGGTTGCACCGTCACTTGACCATCTTGAACAGTGGCTTGTTGTCGAGGATTTGATGAGGTGCGGAGCTGATTGTTTGTTGGTGGAAATCCTCTAGTTGCAACAAGTTTTGACAAGTAAGCAGTGAGATGGTTTAGTACATCAGCTGGCGTATCATTTGGAGTAAAGACCGGTGCTTGGATTGGTGGAAGTTCATTAGAGTAGAAAGCTTGTGCTGGTTGTGCTTCTATTGGAAAATATCCTTGCTGAGGAGTATAGCCCAATGGAGAAGTGTTGGCTTGTGATAGTGATGTCTGATATGGTGGTTGCTGTTGAAAAGATTGTTGATGAACACTTTGTTGATATTCTTGTTGTGGCATCATTGGTGGTTGATAAGATGGTTGTTGTGGTTGCTGATAGATGTGTGGTGGTGGCTGCTGCAAGTATGATGGTTGTTGATAAGTATAAGCCATGTTTGGTTGAGAATCATACATTGCAAGTGGATCATGAACTTGAGGTGTAGACAACTGAGCCTCGATCACATGGCATTCGTGTTGTTGAAGAAAAGCTTGAAGTTGATCCACATTGGTGTTATGCAAGTCCTTAGCCAATTTAACATCCGTCACGTATTTTTTCCATTCTGGAGGAAGGGTGTTCAAATACTTGGTGTTCAATTGAAAGGTAGGAATTGCCATGCCATAGATATTGAGCTCATTCAACAATAGGGTAAATCTCAGATAGTAGTCATTGAGAGTCTCCCCTGGCACATAGGCAAACTTATCAAAAGTATCATAAAGCTTACACTCTCGTTCTTGTTTAGTTAACGAGGTGCCTTGCATGAGAACACGAATTCTATCCCATAACTCTTTGGCAACTTTATGTTTGCTGACGAGTTTGTAGACATCTGGAGGAAGGGCTTGGAGAATGATGTTTGTAGCATACTTATCACATTTATCTTGAATCTTCATATCTCCAGTCAACTCACCTGTTGTGCGAGGACGAGTAGTCGTACCTTCCGTCACTGTACCATAATCTAATGGTCCATTGAGCACCGATGCCCAAATTAGATGTCCATTCTCCTTGTTCAACATATAAAGTTCCATTCGGGAAGCCCATTCCTCATACATAGTCTTCACCAACATTGGTGGACGATTATCCGTACCCGAGAGAATGGACTTATCCGTAAGAGATGTGTACTCCATTTCAATAAGTTAAGATTTACAAAATTGATCGATCAATGAAAGAAAGTAAATGTGTTTGTTGTAGTGTGTTAAAACCGAGAAATAATGTTAAAATCCCCTAAAATATGTCCTCGATAAACCAAAAAATCCAAGTCAAAATTACACACGATTGTTAAAAATTTTCAAAAACACGTTTTTGAAAAAATGTTGGATCGTACTCAGATCGTGGTTGTGATCGCACTCAGATCGTGGTTGTGATTGTACTCAGATCGTGGTTGTGATCGCACTCAGATCGTGGTTGTGATCGTACTCAGATCGTGGCGATGATCGCACTCAGATCGCAGTGATGATCGTACATAGATCGCAGTGATGATCGTACTTAGATCGCAGTGAGGATCGCACTCCCTATGATCGCACTTAGATCAGACTCCAGATCGTACCCAACGATCGTACCCTGATCGCACTCCCTTATCGCAACAAGTGATCGGACTATGGATCGCAACGAGAGATCGTACTGAACAAACTTACCTTGATCGTAGTGAGCTATCGAAGTCAAGATCGCAACTTGGATCACACTACCGATCGCAGTTAGATCGCAACACCAGATCGTGATGATGGATCGCAAGTAGAAACCCCCAGGGTTTATGCAATCGCAACTTCAGATCGTACTATGGATTCCCTTTTACCTTGTTTCTCGGACAGTACACGAACACCAACAAATCAAGATTCTAGGCCAAAAAAATGAATCAAACAACCAAAAAATTTTGTGTTTTTAACCCAAATAACAATACCAAATCACTATAACAAGTAATAAGATGAAGTAAATCAAGATTAACCCATAAAAACACAAAAAAAAAATTTGGTTCGTATGAAAATGGATCAAAAATGGCGAGAATCAAGAACACAAACACAAGAACTAAACAATCATCCCATGGCTCTTGATACCATTTGTTGATTTGTAAATCTATGCTTATGTTTTTAGAGAGAGAAAGAGATAGAGAAATGGTGGATTTCACACTTTAGAGCGAGAAACTAAGAAAGAACTATGTGTAAAATTATGAAAAACCACACCCTCTCCATCAAAGGAGAGGGTTTATATACCCAAGCCCTTGTCATGGGCTTGGGCTTACATTTGGGCCGGCCTACACATGTTGTAGGCTAGGCTTGGTGTTGTTTGTTAAGTAAAGACATGTAACTAAACTACGAGCTATTACATGGACTATCGTTGGAGTGACCGATCCTTCTTAATACGTAAAACGTATTTCCAACACTATAGTTGACAAAACATGAATCTTTAAGGACCATAGTTGTTCAACCTTGATTCTTCAAGGGTATAGAGTGACAACTTGCAATACTTGAGGGACCAATCTTGTACATTCTTTAAACTTCAAGGGTATTTTTGCAAAATTCATTCTTCGGGTCCGGTTCTTTGTGCGGCTTCGTTTCCCGTGTTCGTTTTTGCTTCATTCTTGTGATCTTTTGTTGATTTCACGATATCCGTACCTAAAATACACAATGAACAAACACAAGCATATATTTGGGTATTTTGATGATATTTTAAGCGTTTTAAGCCCGATTTGGACGATGAGACTATGTATAATTGCAGTCTCATCACTCTTCTCCCGCTCATCAGTCCAAACGAATTTCTCTCCTTTCCGCATCAACTTGGTCAAAGGTAAGGCTAGTCTTTAAAAGTTCTCCAGGAATCTGCTAAATAACCAGCTAAGCCTAGGAAACTACGAACCTCAGTTGCAGACGTCAGTCTTGGTCATTTAGTGATAGCTTTAACCTTCACAGGATCCATAGTAATCCCTTCTGTGAAGACAATGTGACCTAAGAATGCCACTTGTTTAGCCAAAATTCACACTTAGAAAATTTGGCATACAACTAATTCTGACGAAGGATCTGTAGCACAGGACTTAGATGTTCTTCATTTTCTTTCTTGGATTTAGAGAAGATGAGGATGTCATCGAGGAAGACGATAACAAATTTGTCTAAGTACTCGTGGAAGACGCGGTTCATAAGGTCCATGAATACCACAGGAGCATTAGTAGGCATGACAACGAACTCATAATGGCCATATCTTGTGCGAAAAGCAGTCTTGAGGATATCCTGCTCTTTCACTCACATCTGATGATAATCGGATCTTAGATCAAACTTGGAGAAATTCTTGGCACCTTGTAGTTGGTCAAACAGATCATCGATTCTCGATAATGGATAAAGGTTCCTAATCGTGATCTTATTCAGCTCACGATAGTCAATGCATAAACGCATGTTGCCATCCTTCTTCTTGACGAAAAGTACCGATGCAACCCATGGTGATACACTCGGACGGATGAAACCTCGCTCCAGTAATTCCTGTAGCTGATCTTTTAACTCCTTGAGCTCTATGGGAGCAATGCGATAAGGAGCCTTAGACATTGGTTGAGCTCTTGGGATGAGCTCGATGTTAAAGTCTACTTCACGAATAGGTGGTATACCGTGAAGTTCTTCTGGGAATACATCGGGAAATTCTGAAACAACTGGTTGATCTTTGGATTAAAGGAACTTCGACAGTAATATCCTGAATTGAAGCTAAGAAGCCCTCGCAACCATGAGATAGTAAAGCACGAGTTTCTAACGTAGAGATGATTTGTACAGACTTTCCTGGTATAAAACCATTGTGAGTGTACTCTGGTGCTTGAACATCGCCAAAGATAACTCGATAGGTATGAAAGTCGATAGTAGCATGATGCTTGGATAACCAATCCATGCCTAAGATGAGATCAAACTCGCACATATCCAAAGGAAGTGCGTCTACGGGATGAATCTTATCATCGAATTCTAGTGGAAGATATCTGTACACTTGGATAATACGTACAGAGTCTCGCATAGGCGTGGAAATACTTAAGATATTCTCTAATTGCGTAGGGATTTTATTAATACTAGTGGCATACGTAGTGGATATGACTGAATGAGTAGCACCAGTATCGAATAAAATACACGCACCATGACCGTTCATAAAGAGGATGCCAGTGATAGTACCTGAAGACTTATTAGCTTGGTCCCTTGTGGTAGTGTAGACACGCCCTGAAGCTGGTGTCTTAGGAAGAGCAGCACTAGAAGTACCAGCAGTATCTCCCTTCTTGTAATCTTTCTCCATGTGTCCGGGTAGTCCACACTTGAAACAGACGCCGGCTGACTTACGGCATGGTCCGGGATGTCTACGACTACAAGTCGTGCAGATGGGGTAGGTGTAACCTCCTGGACGTACCCTTGCTACCTGAGAGCCTGTTTAAGAAATATGCGTGAGACATGATTATTTGGCATAAACATGACTGCACTGAAGTTTAAATGATAGTTTACCATATGAGGACGAGTTTTTGGACTGCTGACCCTTAGCATTTTGGTCACGTCCACTCGCAGAGTTCCTGTTTATGATGCTGATATGTTTGTTTGTAAAAACATACAGCAACTTAACATAGAAAAGTTTAAGAATTTAGGGACCTGTTGTTGTAGGACTGGCTATTGTTGTTACGGTAATTGTCATTACCGTTCATTCTATAAGATCCATAGCGGTCATTAGATTGACTGTGCCCCTTGTTGGCATTCTGCTGAGTGGCCGGTCTCCACCCTTCTGCCTGAAGATACAATTTGGTAGGAAAAAATATAAATGAACATAAAGATTGAAATGAAATGATAACGCTTGATGACTAAAATTTATACCTCTTCTCAGGACGAGCTTGTTTCTCGTAGTCATCACGCTCATGTAGCATTTCCAAGCTACGTGTTGCATCATTAACTTGTGCCACATAAGCATAAGTATCACTAAGTAAATGATCTGCTGTAGAGGCGTGCAGAGCCCAGCGAAAGTGCTTAGCTTGTTATTCCACAATACCCGCAGCCGCACCTAGAAATCCAGCCAACCTAAGAAACCTCTTCATAAACTTAGTGCTAGTCTCTTCAGTTCTTTGACGAATGGAGTGATAGTCCCTCTTGAGTCACTCCTGCTCAGATGTCGGAAAGAACTGCCCATAAAACAGAGTCTTGAACTGCTCCCAAGTCAATGCAGCTAACCACGCATCACCTCCATTTGCTAACTTGTATGCCCTCCACCAATGCAAGGCATCTCCCTCAAACTTATAGTAAGCCAACCTTGCCTTGTAGACACCATCACATCCCATAGCATCGAAAATTTTCTCCATATGCGAAATCCAGTTTTCCGCATCAGATGATATCTCAGCTTTCTAAAAAGATCTAGGTTTCTACTTGTTAAATCTCTAAAGCCAAGTGTGTAGAGTAACCGGTAGAGGAGGAGGAGGATTGTTCTGATTGGGAATGTTTTGGTATTCATTCCGAATCTGGTTCCTGATTTGGGGAAGCATGGCTTGTAGAGCTGCTTGGATAGCTTCTGTTAGCTCTTGTTCGCGTGTCATGACCATATGACAGTTTCAAAAGAAACACGAAATGATTAATCTGATTAGAACATATGATAAACATAAGAAAATGATGCATGAAATAGTTTATGAAGGCATTGCCAATGAAAATGACATGAGTTTGAGTGAACGCCTATGGGTCGGTTCACCAAAACAAAATTGACATGATGAGGATGAACGCCTATGCGTCGGTTCATCAAAACAAAATGACATGAGCTAATGTGAACGCCTATGGGTCGGTTCACTAAGCAAAATAATGCGAATAAAAGCACATGCGACTAAATATGGCCAGTCCTGTATCAACCATTACTTAGTCAAAATTCCTGCAACAATGATACATGAAATGAATGCATGAAAACAAACTGTCAGTTTTAGGAAGACGCTGATGACTACCCATTAGTCACATCTCAGTTAAGAGCTTACAGGTCGAAACCAGACTTTGATACCATAATAGTTGTAGGTCCACATTTTCTTATGATTGTACAAGTGTTATAATGATCTAAAAGAGAGAGGGAGAGATGAAGAACTTGAGATGAACTAGAGAGAGAAAGGAGAGGAAAAGAGAGGTAGAGAGAGAAAGTGACCTTTGATTGAATGAATAAAACCAACAACTAATGACAAACCCCTCCTAACATGCTAGGAGCGGTTATATATAGCCCACCCTTCATGTGGGCTTGATGGGCTATATTGTTTACATATTGGATCACGAGCCCAATCTACATATATATCGTTGGAGTGACCGATCCTTTCTAAATACGTAAAAACGTATTTCCAACAATCTCCCCCTAAGAGAGGTCACTCCAAGTTACAATGTCCTAAATAGTCTATAGCTTGTGATCTATGCTAACAATGATGTGAATGAGACTTTCTTTAGAAAAACGTATTTCCAACAATCTCCCCCTAAGGGAGGTCACGCCATTTTACAAAATCTTAAACCTAGCATACTATGCTTGAGTCTTCGATCTTGTTCTTGTGAATATGCTGATGAGATCTTTGACTTTAGTCTTGAGCATGTTTCCTTGCCTTGACCTTGTGCATTCATCACTTGTGAAATTTGCCTCCTGGTGACTTCATGTTCCACATACTTATACTTCTATAAATTCTTGAAAGCTTTAGAGTTTGATACAGCGGAAGACTTGAATTTTATACTTTCTTGAATTTGTTGAAGTATTAAGTGCATACAGTATAAGCATGTGTTGACGACTTCTTCTGGTTTATACACCGCAATGCCACCTTCTTGTTACGCTGCATAAAACAGTTAGCAACAAAACATATACACGGATGAAATGGCCTTGAACATTTCACTCTAGTTTCATAGCATTTTACCTTCGGCCGGTGAAGACCGTTGGACGATGTTAAATATCGTACTTGTGGCAGGTAGTTTCAATTAAGAACCTCCTTGACAAGATTTCGCGGGTAAACCCATTCTTTTTACTCGACCGTCCAAAGCTGACTGCGAACATAAAGAGTGAATCATTTGGATAATAATATCCGCATGATTTGAAGTTGTCAATTCATGTTCCTGGAACAAGTGAAATTCAATTAAGAACCGCACCATCGTTGCTTTCCAGCTGTCACGAGCTTGATTCGTATAGAATCTTGCAAGTTACCTACCAAGTGCTGTTTGAGGTTAACACTAGAAGGATTTCCACTCATCACTATGAACACTAAGGTATCACTCTGAGTGTTCTGGCAAGATCACTAAGATATTGCATAGAGGTTTGGAACGTGTTTAAATTCAGTTAAGAATTAAACCACTGTTTCTTTCTAGTTATCAAAAGCTTGATTGATACAGGTGTTTTGCTTGGGGTTCAGATTAATCTCGGTATCTTCTCGAATTGATCACGGCTCAAAGTGGAATAATTGTTCTTGGTTGCTAAAAAGGGATTGGTTTCCTATTCTACTAAAAGGATTAAATGCGTAAAGTGATAAAAATAAGCTAAAAGCAATTAACTAATAAAAACAAAACAATATAAATAATAAAACGTAGATTTAGAACGAAATAATTAATAAAAATAAAACTAAAAGACGAAATTAATTATCGACTCGAAAATAAAGTTTACTAAATGAAAAAGGAGAGAATAAAACTAAAATGGTACTTTAAAGCTAAATGAGGCAAAACCTAAAGCGGGTACTAAATAAAAGATAAAACTTAAACTTTACGAAAAAAATATTAATAGTAAAAATCGACGAAAAATTCAACTAAAAATACGTAACTTTCAAAAATAAAATCGGAACAACTTTCAGATAAAACTAAACAATTACGGAACAATACTATTAAATAAACAAGCTAGCAGGCTAGCTGCTGGAAGCAGCCAGGCAGCCTGGTGAAAATGGCGGGAAACGGTGAAAAGCTGGCAAGCAGGCTGGTGAAACTTTAATACTTTGGTTCGGAAGATTTTTTTGTTGGTTCAGAACATTTATTTTTGTTCGGAAGATTTTCATTGTTTATTCGGAACTTTTTAAAAAATCTGGATCGGAACTTTCAAACAAAATCTGGTTCGGAACTTTTAGATAAAGTTGGTTCGGGACTTTTAGCAAAAATCTGACTCGGAACTTTTTAATCAACTTGGTTCGGAACTTTTTCAAATATCTGACTCGGAACTTTTTAATAAACTGGTTCGGAACTTCAAAAAGAAAAGCACTCATTCGGGACTTTTAAAATACACACTCATTCGGAACTTTTTCAAATGGACTGATTCAGAACCTGGTAAAATGATGAAGACGAAGAACAGTAGCAATATAAGAACACGATTTTTAGCCAAAATCCACCAAGTTTTTAACCAAAACTTAACCCAATTTAACCACTAATCATCTACTAACCATAAACAACAAATCCCAACAATAAAAACCTAAAACCCAACAACTTTTGAAGATCAAATCAACCAAATAAGAACTCTAACTTTAAATCAAAAAGATGAAGATGAACAAGATTAATGGAAGGCTTATATTAAATGATTAAGGTTTAGACAATCAAAGGAAAAGAATAAAACTACAAGATTTGTGAAAACAATAATAAAAATCACCAACACCTTAGTGGTGTTGGCTTCTTCCCTACGAAACAAAAAAGAAAGAACTGGAAAATGAAAAACTAGCCCCAAATGTGTGAGGGGTTTGTCCTTATATAGTCCTAGTGGTTGGTTGGTGAGTGGGCTTTCTTCTCTCTTTTCGTCTTCTCGTCTTTTCAGTAAAGTTGACATTTTCGATTCTGATTCGGGATTTGTCGACGATTAAATTCAACTCGTCTTTTAATTTCTTCGTTTAATAGACTTGAGTTCCTTCAACATATGTAAATCTTCCATCTTTGGTCCTTTTCTTCGATAAATCTTCAAATAGGCCCATTGACTTTAAATCTTTTGCATCTCTTGGACAATAGACTTCGTCTTGAGTCTTTTTCTTCGATAAAACCCGTGTAATCCCATGTTTTCTCCAATATCCATCCGGTTGGCTCTGAAAACACAATAAACACAAAAACCACGCATAATTCCAAACAAATGATATTAAATACGCGTTTTGGTCTCGTTTTATCCAGAATTAAGTGGTAAAAGGATTGGTGTTTACACACCTATCAAATCCCCTACACTTAACCATTGCCATGCCCTCATGCAATGCTTAGTGGTAAAGCAATTTTACACTTTTCTCATAATCAATCAACCTTGGCCTTATTAACATACTACTAAACGAAAATTAAAGTACTAAGAGAAATTAAAACTTTAAAGTAAACAAAAGGATAGAAAACCATTTTCACTTGAAAATAGCTATATGGAAATAACTTGCAAAGAGATCAAGGACTTACATTAGGGCTTTGGTGCTGCGAAGATTTATCACCCTCAAGTTTCACGTTCCCCAAACTAAGCTTAAAAACGAGATCATTGTTATAAGTTAGCAAATCAAACACTTACACACATGGCTTAATTATATGCTTAAACTCCCTTATTCCAAGGTGTATCTCTTATATTTTATTTTTGTCTTAGAATGATCATGAAGATGCATTTTTGGACTTATTGCGATAGTTTATTTAGGCTGAAAGCAAAGTAGGACGATTTGATCAATAGTTAGCTGAAGGAAAAAATCTCTTAAAACTGCTTCTCGGGATATCAAAAAGTTCATATCTTGGCATAACTCGCTTCACGATTTGAGACCTTTCTCGGGCCGATATTTGGCATGTACTTCATACTTCATATCTTGAGAGACGTTCATGAGATAATGGTCTTCTCTTCGTTAATAGAGTTTCTTCACTTGGAGACCTTTGAGGGGTACTCCAACTTTGTTGACCACGACTTCATCATTATTTCTTCAATCGCTAATTGGGATTTTGAGATACAACGATCCGCCTCCTTTTCGGACTTGGATCTATTTATCCTCATACCTTGTTAGGGTCTTTTCGGATAGACTTCTCCATGATCTTTATGGGAGTTGATTGCTTTTCATCGTGAGTCTTGATCCTTCATATTGATTTTGGGAATAATGCTTTTCACATCACCTTGGATCTTTAGCAATAAGATTGAATCCTCATGCCTTGTTAGGGCCTTTTCGGATTCGCCAATCTTCGCGCCCCGCTTCATAAGTTATGCCTTGGCTATGAACTCTTATCATTACCGAGCAACTTTTAAACGATCTTGGGCTAGAAGCTAAGTAACTTTTCAAATCGTACGACCTTACTTATTGCAGATAAATTATTAGCAAGTGATGGGAGAATAGGCAAATAATTACACCAAGTGAGCTTGTGCAAGAATACCGACTTATAATTGACTCTATCATTTCTCGTCCTCCACAATTTAAAATCTCAAGTAATGAGACTCGTGGATACTTAGCCTAATAAACCAATTAAGGTCTACATGGTTAAGGATACTAGCTAGAATAAACTTGGATAAGTCTATTCAGGTTGAGTCCAAATAATCGCAACGGGCCTAATATGTCAAAGATTTCAAAACTAGCTTCACCACTTTATTAATATTTTGACTTTATTGCGGGATATATACATATGAAAGCAACGATAAAAATTTAAAATTACGACTAAATGGCCAAAGTTAATTAAAAATTTGAAAAATGTTGAAAAAGATGATTTTCCGGTTAAATGAAGGCATTTTCATAGAAAAGTACACTTAAAACTTCGATAGAAGTCCCCCCTACACTTAAGATAAACATTATCCTCAATGTTTAAGCATGTGGGAAAAGTCTCCCCTACACTTATGACATTGTGCACGTTAGTTAAATCAAGCTAAGGAAGAGACGACTAAAGTGATCAATTTCAAATGTGAGTATGAAGAAAATTGAATCACGATAGTTGAGAGATAGAACCGGATTGCGGATAACACGGGAGCACGGTTCTTCAAAGGTTCCAAAAGTGCATTCATCCCTGTAATCACATCACCACACAAACACAAACAACCTATAGAGGTCCCCCTACACTTAGGAGGTTAAAACGAAAAAGGATAGATACTCGGGCTGCCTCCCGAGGAGCGCTTGTTTTTTATAACCGAGTCACGAGCCTGACTCGACCCAAAATTAGTTCATGGGGAACGTGGTGAGGGATGGAATCATCTCATGAGAGATGTCCTCACCAAAGTACAACTTCACTCGTTGGCCATTCACCTTAAAATTAGGTCCATTAGGTTGAGCGAGCTCGAGAGTACCATATGGAAAAATTTGGGCAATGGTGAATGGGACGGACCAACGAGACTTCAGCTTGCCCGAAAAGATTTTCAACCGAGAGTTAAAGAGTAAAACTTTGTCTCCAACTTGGAACTCTCGGTTTTTAATCTTAGAGTCGTGAATGAGCTTAGTCTTTTCCTTATAGATCAAAGAATTTTCATAAGCCTCATTCCGGGGTTCATTCAGCTCATTGAGTTGGATCTTGCGTAGGTCACCGACTTTGTTGATATCGAAATTAGCCCACTTCAAGGCCCAGTAAGCCTTGTGCTCCAACTCAACGGGGAGGTGGCATGCTTTCCCGTACACGAGACGATATGGTGTACAACCAATCGGAGTCTTGTATGCGGTACGAAAAGCCCACAGATCATCATCAAGTTTATCGGCCCATGAGGCACGATGCTCTCCCACGGTTCGTTCAAGAATTCGCTTTAATCCTCGGTTAGAGATTTCAGCCTGGCCATTAGTTTGTGGGTGGTAGGCGTTGGAAAGACGATGATTTACACCATACTTAGCCATGACTCTTGCGAATTGGTCATTGCAAAAATGAGTCCCGCGATCACTAATAATGGCACGAGGCACACCGAATCTAGCGAACAACGACTTCAAAAAGTTACAAACCACCCTTGCGTCATTAGTGGGTAAAGCTTTGGCTTCAACCCATTTAGAAACGTAGTCAACGGCTACAAGGATGTATTTGTTTCCTTTAGATGAAGGGAATGGCCCCATAAAGTCGATACCCCAAACATCAAAGATTTCACATTCTTGAATGAAATTCTGAGGCATCTCATCTTTATGTGTGATCTTGCCTTGTTTTTGGCAAGCATCACAATGTTTAACCATCTCGTGAGCATCACGATAAATGGTGGGCCAATAAAATCCCGAGTCAAACACTTTTTTGGCGGTGTAGTTGGGACCAAAGTGACCACCGGTGGGTCCTTTGTGGCAAGCTTCGAGAATGTCTAAAGCTGCCGGTCCATCAACATATCGGCGAATAATCAAATCAGCACATTGTTTGAAGAGATACGGGTCATCCCAAAAGTAAGTCTTAATGTCTTTGAAGAACTTCTTCTTTTGTTGGGATGTTAACCCGTCAACGAGAATTCCACCCGCCAAGTAGTTCGCAATGTCCGCAAACCACGGGGTCTCATCAGAATTCGAGTTGATAGACATTAAGGTCTCCAGGGGAAAAGAGTCATTGATCTCTTTGTTCGGATGATCCCCCTGATAAGGATCCTCAAGTCTACTGAGATGATCCGCGGCTAGGTTTTCAGCTCCCTTCTTATCATGAATTTCAATTTTAAATTCTTGAAGTAGCAAAACCCAGCGAAGAAGCCTTGGCTTAGAATCTTGTTTAGTTAACAAGTACTTCAACGCGGAATGATCGGTATAAACGATTGTGGTAGAAAGGACAAGATAGGGGCGAAATTTTTCAAAAGCATAGACAACAGCTAAAAGCTCTTTTTCGGTTGTCGTGTAATGCAATTGAGCCCCCGTCATTGTCTTGCTAGCGTAGTGGATCGGTTGGAAGTGTTTGTTCACTCTTTCGCCCAAAACCGCTCCAATAGCATAGTCGCTAGCATCGCACATCAACTCAAAGGGAAGCTCCCAATTAGGGGTAACCAAGACGGGTGCCTTAGTTAGGTTATCCTTAAGAAGGTTGAAGGCTTCGATACACTCGTTGGAAAAGATAAAAGGAGTATCTTTTTCCAAGAGGTGGGTCATCGGGCGAGCGATTTTAGAAAAATCTTTGATAAATCGACGGTAGAAGCCCGCATGACCGAGGAAACTTCTCACACCCTTCATGGTTGAAGGTAGAGGCAGTTTAGCAATAACATCGACTTTAGCACGGTCTACTTCAAGACCGGCTTTGGAAATTTTGTGTCCTAGCACGATGCCCTCTTTTACCATGAAATGGCATTTTTCCCAATTAAGAACAAGGCGAGTGTCTTCACACCGCTTAAGCATACGTTCTAAATTGGCAAGGCAAGCAGAGAAAGAATCGCCATAAACCGAGAAATCATCCATGAATACTTCCATAGTTTCTTCAACCATGTCATGGAAGATAGCCATCATACACCTTTGGAATGTCCCAGGAGCATTGCATAAACCGAAAGGCATGCGTTTGTAAGCAAATGTTCCGTAGGGACAAGTGAATGTGGTCTTTTCTTGGTCTTTGGGATCGATGGGAATTTGAAAATACCCGGAGAAACCGTCTAAGAAGCAGTAATAGTCATTACCAGCTAGACGCTCGAGCATTTGATCCATGAAAGGAAGAGGAAACTGATCTTTTCTCGTGGCATCATTGAGTTTGCGATAGTCGATACAAACTCTTCACCTAGTAACGAGACGAGTGGGAATCAACTCGTTGTGTTCATTGGGAACAACGGTTATTCCGCCCTTCTTGGGCACACAATGGACGGGAGTTACCCAAGGCGAATCCGAAATAGGGTAAATCAAGCCGGCATCAAGAAGTTTGATAACCTCTTGTTTGATGACGTCATGAATGCGAGGATTAACGCTTCTTTGGCTTTGGATCGCGGGTTTAAAGTCATCTTCCATGAGAATCTTGTGAGTAAAAAAGTTTGGATCAATTCCGCGGATATCGGAAATTTTCCAAGCAATTGCCTTCTTATGATCTTTAAGCACGGCGATGAGGCGAGATTTCTCTTCTTCTTTCAAGTCCTTAGCAATGATGACGGGCGAATTCTTCTTTTCTTCAAGGAACACGTACTCGAGATGGGACGGCAACTCCTTAAGTTCTAAATCCGGAGGATTTTCGATGGGAGGCGTATTCAAATTCGGTGCATCGATAGCAATAGCCTTGGGAGATGGTGGAGAAATATGGTCCTCTTTGAGAAGGTTCTCAATGAGACGAATGTCTTCATCCCAATCGGTGGGAGAATCGTCATTTTCTAAGTTCACATCTCCCATGGTTGCTTCAAAAACTTTCCAAAGGAAATCACTTTCTCCAAATAGAGATAGTAATGAATCAATAGAGGAAACGGTCTCAACATTGGGAAGAGAGGTAGGAATAATTTTACAAGCATCTTTGAAGTGTTCTTCACAAGCCTCATCAAGAACGTCGATACAATTAACACTCTCGTATGAATAAGGCTGTTTAGAAAGCTTTCCCATGTTGAAGATAATTTTATCGTCACCCACTCTCATGATAAGCTCACCCGCTTCAACATCGATGAGAGTGAGACCGGTCCTCAAGAATGGACGTCCAACGATTAATGGCACACGAGGGTCCATATCGTAGTCGACCACGAAGAAATCAGCAGGAAAAGTGAATTTGTCGACTCCTACAAAGACGTCTTCGGCTATCCCCACTGGATAAGCAACCTTACGGTTAGCTAATTCCAAAGTCATTTTGGTGGGGACTAGCTCAGGGAGATATAATTTCTTCCAAACGCTTAAGGGCATTAAGTTAATACTGGCACCTAGATCGGCTAGGGCCATGCAATTCTCTACTCCCGGGAAGTTGCAAGGGATTAAGAAGCGACCCGGATCACCAAGTTTGGTTGGCAATTTCCTTAAGAGCACTGCAGAGCAATTCTTATTAAGTTGGGTGTTAGCGATATCAAGAAGCTTCTCCTTGTCAATCAGAAGATCTTTGAACATTTTCGCGTATTTCGGCATGTGAGCGAGAGCCTCAGCGAAGGAGATGTTGAAATTCAATTGTTTAAACATTTTGAGAAAGTTCGAAACCTGAATATCGTCCTTGCTTTTGAGCTTCTCTTTCCTCAACCTTGAGGGATAAGGTATATCGGAAGAAGAGGAAGGCTTTTGGAGAGTAGGATCACTCACATCCTTGGGTGGAGGAGGGGTAGAAGTAAGAGGTGGAGGATTTGGGGAAATAGAAGGATGAGGAATAGGAGCAGGTGACTCGTTTTCCTTAGTCACAATCACCGGTGGAGGTATAGGAAGCTCGGGTTCCTTGGTACCTTTGCCACTGCGAGTGGTGATTGCTTTCATCTCCCCTCTTGGATTCGCAACGGTGTTACTCGGGAGAGTACCCGAAGAAGAGGTTTGATTACCTTGGAAGAAATCAGCCATCATGTTCCTTAAGTCATTCGTTTGACTACTCAAAGAATTTCGCATATCGTTTCTAAGATCGTTCCCTTGTTTCACCATGTCTGCTTTCAAGTTGAGTACTTCCCGCTGGAGATTTTCCACGATCACATCATTAGTCCTCATCTAGGTTTCAACATCTTGGTGTAATGCGGTGGGTTGGTTGGGAGGAGGAGCATGGTAGGCGGGTGGTTGATAAGCAGGTTGTTGGTAAACTTGGTTGTTTCTTTGAGGTGGATATGGTTGTCTTTGAGGTGGTTGGTATGGTGCACGAGGTTGTTGTTGAGGAGGGCGATTGAGGTTTTGTTGTTGGTTTGGGTTGTTTGGAGGAAAACCGGGCGGGGAAAGAAAGTTGTTTGGAGGAAAACCGGGCGGGGAAAGAAAGTTGTTAGAGCGGTAGCTAAGTAAGTTGCGGTCTCCTTGAGGACGAGCTTGATAAGCGGCCGGAGGATAAGTACCGTATGCTGCATTAACATTCTCAGAAGGATAGTCATGAGTGGTGGTACAAGTGGTGTAAGAGTGAGGACCCCCGCATATTTCACATGGTTGGCTGACAGCATTGACTTGAGCGTTTTTAGCGTTGATGATGTTGGTGTTGCTAGCGGTTTGGGTAGCAAGCGATTCAAGAAGCGACGTAATTTTGTCAAGTCTCTTGTCATTGTCACTAGTACTTGCACTAGCGGCATTTGTCCGAACACTCTTTGTTTGCACACGAGACTTATTCTCAATAATATCCCAAGCGGCATTTGAAGTCTTAACCAAAATATTACCCCCCGAGGCACTATTTAGTGAATCTTGGTCATTCATGCTTAAACCATTATAAAAAGTATTAATTTGGTTCACTTTGGTAAAACCATGTTGTGGGCACTTTCTTAAAATGTCTTTAAAACGGTCCCAAGATTCACTAAAAGACTCATCGTACTTTTGTTCAAAATTAATGATTTCATTCCGCAAAGCGGTAGTACGAGAGGGTGGGAAAAAGTAGTTTATGAATTTGGTCTCCAAATCCGTCCACATCAAAATACTTTGTGGCGGTTCCTTTGCAAGCCAATGTCGGGCTTGTCCCTCTAAGGAGAAAGGAAAAAGTTGTAAACGGATTACCTCTTGTGGAACACCATTGAATTTGACCGTATTCGTGAGTTGCAGGAACCTTTTGATGTGGTCATGAGGATCATCAATGGTACGCCCCAAGAATGGTTGAGCAGAGACCATCTGGATAAAGCCGGATTTGAGCTCAAAGTTGTTGGCTGCAATCGCGGGTATGACAATTGGATCATTGTTGCCGTCTACATGTGCTTGCAAAAGTTCAATCATCGGGCGATTGTCCGGTAGAGGTTCATTGTTGTTGTTATTGTTTTGAGGTGGGTTATTGTTGTTGTTGTGTACACCGGCCATGTCTAAGTCTTCGAGAGGCTCGGGCTCTTGATAAGACGTTGATCGTGTACGCATGCACCTGCAAAAGAACTAACAAAGCAAACAAGAAATATTTTTGGTTTTTATGGTTTTTTAATTTTTTTTGTATTTTTGAAAATTTTATATATATATATTTTTTTTAGGTTTTTTGAAAATTTTTATGAAAAAGTAACGTTCACGGCGAACGGATCCCAAAATCCAAGTTCTCACAAAAAACTGTTAATCTTAACGAGAAGAGCCGGCAGCGGCGCCATTTGATACAGGTGTTTTGCTTGGGGTTCAGATTAATCTCGGTATCTTCTCGAATTGATCACGGCTCAAAGTGGAATAATTGTTCTTGGTTGCTAAAAAGGGATTGGTTTCCTATTCTACTAAAAGGATTAAATGCGTAAAGTGATAAAAATAAGCTAAAAGCAATTAACTAATAAAAACAAAACAATATAAATAATAAAACGTAGATTTAGAACGAAATAATTAATAAAAATAAAACTAAAAGACGAAATTAATTATCGACTCGAAATAAAGTTTACTAAATGAAAAAGGAGAGAATAAAACTAAAATGGTACTTTAAAGCTAAATGAGGAAAAACCTAAAGCGGGTACTAAATAAAAGATAAAACTTAAACTTTACGAAAAAATATTAATAGTAAAAATCGACGAAAAATTCAACTAAAAATACGTAACTTTCAAAAACAAAACCGGAACAACTTTCAGATAAAACTAAACAATTACGGAACAATACTATTAAATAAACAAGCTAGCAGGCTAGCTGCTGGAAGCAGCCAGGCAGCCTGGTGAAAATGGCGGGAAACGGTGAAAAGCTGGCAAGCAGGCTGGTGAAACTTTAATACTTTGGTTCGGAAGATTTTTTTGTTGGTTCGGAACATTTATTTTTGTTCGGAAGATTTTCATTGTTTATTCGGAACTTTTTAAAAAATCTGGATCGGAACTTTCAAACAAAATCTGGTTCGGAACTTTTAGATAAAGTTGGTTCGGAACTTTTAGAAAAAATCTGACTCGGAACTTTTTAATCAACTTGGTTCGGAACTTTTTCAAATATATGACTCGGAACTTTTTAATAAACTGGTTCGGAACTTCAAAAAGAAAAGCACTCATTCGGGACTTTTAAAATACACACTCATTCGGAACTTTTTCAAATGGACTGATTCGGAACCTGGTAAAATGATGAAGACGAAGAACAGTAGCAATATAAGAACACGATTTTTAGCCAAAATCCACCAAGTTTTTAACCAAAACTTAACCCAATTTAACCACTAATCATCTACTAACCATAAACAACAAATCCCAACAATAAAAACATAAAACCCAACAACTTTTAAAGATCAAATCAACCAAATAAGAACTCTAACTTTAAATCAAAAAGATGAAGATGAACAAGATTAATGGAAGGCTTATATTAAATGATTAAGGTTTAGACAATCAAAGGAAAAGATTAAAACTACAAGATTTGTGAAAACAAGAATAAAAATCACCAACACCTTAGTAGTGTTGGCTTCTTCCCTACGAAACAAAAAAGAAAGAACTGGAAAATGAAAAACTAGCCCCAAATGTGTGAGGGGTTTGTCCTTATATAGTCCTAGTGGTTGGTTGGTGAGTGGGCTTTCTTCTCTCTTTTCGTCTTCTCGTCTTTTCAGTAAAGTTGACGTTTTCGATTCTGATTCGGGATTTGTCGACGATTAAATTCAACTCGTCTTTTAATTTCTTAGTTTAATAGACTTGAGTTCCTTCGACATATGTAAATCTTCCATCTTTGGTCCTTTTCTTAGATGAATCTTCAAATAGGCCCATTGACTTCAAATCTTTTGCATCTCTTGGACAACAGACTTCGTCTTGAGTCTTTTTCTTCGATAAAACCCGTGCAATCCCATGTTTTCTCCAATATCCATGTGGTTGGCTCTGAAAACACAATAAACACAAAAACCACGCATAATTCCAAACAAATGATACTAAATACGCGTTTTGGTCTCGTTTTAGCCAGACTTAACTGGTAAAAGGATGGGTGTTTACACACCTATCATTGATTCATAAAGAATCGCACAAGTCACCTACCGTGAGCTTTTTTATATTCGCTCAAGAAGGATTTCCATCTTCATTGTAAATACTTTCGTATTATTCGGATGTTCAGGCAAGATCATGAAGATTTTGCGTAGGACTCTTAAGATCTTTCTTACTTTTCACAGTGTGTGAAGAAGAAAAGAATTATGAAAGTGTGTCCTAATGAGATATTTGATGATCTCTAATGGCTCTAGACTCGATCGTGCATTTTGGATTTTAGTGATCGGAGGCTGGAGAGGAGTGCCACCATTTCAATACCAATTTATTCGGAGTGAATAAATCAATAGATAATGAGTTGTCTCCGTGTGATTAAAACAAATATCTTTTGAGAGATATCTGAGTTAGCTGGTATGGGTTGTGCATTGGATCACTGGGTCCATGATGTCTTATCTTCAATATCAAGCATCATTAAAAATGATCTCAATAGCATATGTATTGACCCGGTTTCTGCCTAAGGTTGTAAGGAGGGCTACTTTCTTTTCACCCTTTATCTTTACAATTCTTTTTCATTCTTCAATCCCTTCAATGCTTACCAATACGTCATAACTAAAACCTTGTTGTGATTGTTCCAGTGCTAACTTAAGTACTTGGTCGGCATTCAGCTACGTTCACAATCTTTCTCCATCTTTCCTAAGGACTACTATTTCTAGCTATGGAATGTCCTTGGGAAGATTCCTCCGGTTCTAGAAGAATCATTGGACTTTAACCTATCCTACCATCCTTTTGTCACCACAATCTTCATCGTCATAAAATAAATGGGTTGAGGGTAAGTATTAATCATCATGAAATCCATTTTGATATGTAAATCCATTTTGCTCCCCATTAACATATGCTATGATATTCGAAAACATTTCGCACATGTCAGGATGAGCCAGCACATTAAATCAAACTATTATTGATCTCAATATTAAATCACATTTTCTCCCCCATATTAAAAATATTAACCCAATCGATGTTTTTAATATCAATTAATTTAATAGCATTTTAAGAAAATTTGGGAAGAAAAATGCAAATCCAATTATCTATATGATTTTACAAGCTCCCCCTCAAATTAATGAGGGTGTACTTGAAACGTATATATAATACTTTGAAACACAAGTGTAAGGTATTATCACGTGCAAAGATCATATATGATAATGTATTCACAAGATTAGCAATTTACGAGGTTGGACCTGAATGATGGAGAACATCATATGATAGAATCACATGGTTCTTGTTCACGAATGTTGGTCGCCTCGTCATGTCTGAAGTTATCTCTTGACACCATGTGTACGATTGATATCGTTGTCTTGACACTAATCTGTGAGCTTGGCACTTACGGCATCAAAGATTCTTAATGCTGGACAATGGCTCCCCCTCAATTGTTGACCCATGTTCTATTGAAAGAGCTGTAGTCGTCGTTTGAGTAGTCGCATCGTCGAGTATGTAGATATCAATTGTAAATTGTTGTGGATTGTGGAGATGATAACTTCATAAAAACAAGATTTCTCTTGTTTTAACAAATAAATGCACTGACACGTACATATATTCGTGTTAGATTGTGTTATTACGTAAACACAATCCCTTACATGGTTATAAAGTAAACCATGCCCGAGAAAATTAATTCCCGTTGTTGAGTCAAAGCTTTCCGGTGAAATGCTTAACTTTAATATAAAAAGCGGGTTACTATCTAAAAATATAGCAAGCCACTTTGAGCATGTTTTAAAATATTTGAACTTCTTCTCGAACTTTATTTACAACCCAGTATCATTATTGAATGACATTTCTAGTATCTTAAATATTATCGATTCAAGAAGACATGCTCTTTTTATCAAAAACATTTTTGAACACACAATTTTGAAAGATTTAGAAAAACCTTTTGAGAAATTCTCGAAAAATTGCGTTCAATGTTTTGAAAACCAATTACTTGAGCTTAAGGTGTTGAATATCTTAAAAAGTGAGCTCAAGTCCGAGAAGTTGTAAACTTCCCGTTGTGAGGATAAGTTTATCATCGGCGATAAACTGTCCTTTTAACTGAAGAACGAGTCCTAAGTTGACATTTACTTAGAAGTAGTTTTCATGAGCTTGAAAAAGTTTTGAATGATTTAACTTAAAGCTCATGGCTGAGAAAGATGAATTTCTCGTTATGAGGAGAAGTTCTCTTATTTAAAAGATACACTTTCCTTTCTGAGCTTAAAACTTAGAATGTCTTAATACAAGCTCATGACCGAAAAAGATGAATTTCCTGTTAAGAGGAAAAGTTATCATTAAAGATAAGCTTTCCTAAAACTGAATTCCGAGTTACAGATATTTAACTGTAAGTCATAGTGCATGCGCTTAAAAACTTCGAATGTTTTTAATATTAGCTCATGCCCGAGAAAAATTAATTTCTCGTTGTAAGGATAAGTTTATCATCGGCGATTAACTTTCCTTTCTTTGAAGTCCGGGGCATAATCTGAAATGTGATTATACGCCATTTACACGAGCTTAAAAACCTTGAAATAGTTTTAATATAAGCTCGTGTCTGAGAAAATTTAATTTCTCATTAATGAGGATAAGTTTATCATCAGCGATAAACATTGCTTTCTTAGAAGCGCGGGTTACAATCTGACATGTTACTGCAAACCGTTGTGCATGAGCTTAAAAACTTTGAATGTTTTTAATATAAGATCATGCCCGAGAAAAATTAATTTCTTGTTGTGAGGGTAAGTTATCGTTGACGAGATAAACTTCCCTTTATTTGAAGTCTGGGTCATTGTCTGACATTTAACAATGAACCGTATAAACGAGCTTAAAAACCTTTGAATAGTTTTAATGTAAGATCGTGTCCAAGAAAATTTAATTTCTCGATAATGAGGATAAGTTTATCATCGGCGACAAATTTTCCTTTATTTGAAGATCGGGTCATCGTCTGTCATTTAACAATAAACCATATACACGAGCTTAAAAACCTTTGAATAGTTTTAATGTAAGCTCGTGTCCGAGAAAATTTAATTTCTCGTTTGTGAAGCTAAGTTTATCATCGGCGATAAACTTTCCTTTAATTGAAGAGCGGGTCACATACTGTAATTTGACTATGAGCCATGTACACGAGCTTAAAACCTTTGAATAGTTTTAATTTTAGCTCGTGTCCAAGAAAAATTAATTTCTCATTTGTGAGGATAAGTTTATCATCGGCGATAAACTTTCCTTTCTTTGATGAACGGGTCACAGGCTATGATTTGACTATGAGCCATGTACACGAGCTTAAAACCTTTGAATAGTTTTAAGTTTAGCTCATGTCCGAGAAAAATTAATTTCTCGTTTGTGAGGATAAGTTTATCATCGGCGATAAACTTTCCTTTCTTTGATGAACGGGTCACAAACTGTGATTTGTCTATAAGCCTTGTATAGCTTAACTACGAGACCCCTGAGACACTTGTTTCTTAGATATCAGCTTCTTCAGAAACCAAACTCTGAGAGTGTCCTTAGTTGTACGGTATACAAAGATTGGACCTCTGTGTTCTTGTTGAACTTTAACTTTGGTACCTGCATTCTCATTAGGAATTTTCATGCTTTGATATGGGTTAGCGATATCTATTTTAGAAGCAAGTGGGAGTTCACAGTTGTCTTTTCTTGTGCCAGAGGTGGCCTGAGAAGGTGATTCACTTATCTTAGTTGGCAAACATTCCTTTTATAGAAAACCTTAAGTTCAGGCTTAAGTGATGCATCATCCTTTTCAAATTCCTCCCTAGTAGTCTTAGTGGAATCAGAGACTATCCTAGTTAAAGGGCACTCATTTCCTATAACAGTGAAAGTTCTACCCGTGGGTCGCCAAACTTTACCAATGGGTTTGATTTTAGCTACCCACTAGGATTTAAGTCTAGCACGGGAGTTCACCTCATTAAGTAATTTCTTGACACAAGAATCATGATTTTCCTTAAAGACACATTTCCTACATGTTTTACAAGTAGCATATTTAATGTCCGAGTAAGATCTAGAATCCCTAGAAGATTTATTGATGCTCCTAGGATATGACATGCTACGGTTAGCAGTGTTGGATAATCTAGAAGGCATCTGACTAGGTTTGAAAATTCTATTTCTCACTTGTGTCTTTTTCTTAGCATCCCTTAGATAAAAATTATGGCGAACGTCATTTGAACTAGTTCGAGACGTGTTCTTTGGACTGTGTCTATGGAGACTAGAGGCAATCATGTGATTAGGTCTTGCAAAAGCTGTTTTAGTCACATTGGGCCTAGATGGTGGAGTGACTGGTCTAGAAACATGAACCATATCAACTTGGGAGGAAAACCACGGTCTCGAGGATTGTGGTCGCTCGGATCTAAATGCAGTCGGTTGTCTAATAGACTGAATTTGAGGCGGTTTCCCCAAGATTGATGGTTTTTCAAGCTTAGTGTCCACACTAGTTCCTTTGGTTTTCCTTAATTCATTTCTCAAAGCAGCTATAGCAAAAACCTTTTCTTGAACCTGAGCCTTTAAAGTCTCATGCTCTTTGAGCAAGTTATCTTGGGATGCCACTTTAGATTCTAGCAACTTAATTTCTTTCAAAAGATTATCCTTTTCAACTTTAGAATCTAGAACTTTTTGATCCAATTTTCGTTCAAGAACAACGTTTGACTTTTCAAGTTTTTCAAAATATATTTCAAATTTGTTCGTTTTCTTCGAAAATTCAAGTTTGGCATCCTCAAGATCTTTTGATTGCTGAGCTACGATCGTTTCGAGTTCTTTAATCTTGGAATCGGAATTAGTTAACGAAGCAGTCATAAAGCATTTATCATGATGTACTATAGCATTCTGAACAATCTCTCCCCCATTATGACGCACATCGGATGAATCTAAAGTGGTAAAACTATCACCTTTTTCATCCCATGTTTATCATAAATAGGTTCGGAATGCTCAACATGTGTTAGTTCATCGGCATAGACATCATATACAATATTACATTGTACCATTTTGTAGGCTCTTCGTCATAAACGGGTATGGTGTCATCATAAGAGATGTCTGTAACATTCCCTGACGTGTTGCTGATGTCATGCTTAACTGTTGATTCCATGTCCTTGCAATCTTTAGCAGCCTCTAATGCGTCAATCGTATGACCATTTTCCTCTTTCATCGTAGATTCTTGTACTCCATTATCATACGCTTGCTGAAGTCGAGATCTTTCATAAATCGAAGATGAGACCGATGTCATGAGTTTCAATAGTGTACCACGGAAATCATGAAGCTCGGTATGTGTGTCTCGAAGAAATGACTGGCAAATCACTGAACTTTCAGACTTGACGATATTGAATTGGAGGAAAGGCGTGAGTTGTGTCACAAGAGCCTTATATGCAAGTGCCGATGCAGAGTGATTAAATTCTTCATTGTGAAGTTGCTCTGTTAATTGGTTCAAGATGATGAACATCCATTCCATGAATATATGACGATCTTGACCAAATAGTGTCACAAATTCGCTTCCTCCTTGAAGCCATGAAATGTTCACAAGATAAGACTGAAGTAGTCGAAATGAAGTGATGCCATTGTCTCTAACTTTATCTTGCATTGGATACAGGTCTGCCTCTTGAAATGTAGAATTCAACGATTCCATTTCGTTCGATGATAAATAAGGTAAGGATTACTTATCGATGAAAAATCCGTCTTCAATTTCAAATAATAATACCCGATTAAATCCGTAACCACTAAAATTCAATTAAGCCTCTCTTTTTCTCGATCTCGTCATTAAAATTTTGTCACTTTGTCTCGTCACTCGGTCATTGTCAAGCCTCAATTATAACTAAAATATAACTTAACATCACAAATTTTGACATAAAATTTGTACAATATAAGTTTTGATACTCGGCTCACCATTTATATATAATGAACTTCATATCAAAAAAAATTCTATTATTTGCCACATGTATTAGAAACAAATAAATGAGACTAAATGGAAAATTAAGTGCAAGTGGGTAGTGGCTATACACGTTTGATAATTCACATACATAAACTTGGCTCACATATGTAGAAAACGTGTAATTTGCCCATGAAACTTTGAAAAAGCAAACAATGAATGTGACCCCAAGAATAGAGAAACTCGGCCCATTTCATTGTAACTAGACCCGGTCCATGTAGAGATTTCAATACCCGATTATTTAGGATAAAAAATATCCACTTCAACCCTAGATAACCTCAAAGTGAATCCCTAATTTTTTTTAATATTCACAGCCACACACGTTAAACAATTGTCAAACAATTAAGAACACTTGTAACCTCCACCCCACACACGTGAAGCCTCTATATTTTAGCTAAAAAGGAAAGGAAAAAACAGAGCCTTTAAATGTTCTTGTTTCCTCCGCTCTTTTCTCTTTCTTTATGCAAATCTCACAGCAAACAAATCTCAGCCACCCAAATCTCACATACAAAACCCTTTCTATCCTCTCAATTGGATCTCAACACCCAAATCAAAAGTTTTCTCAATCAAAATCCTTACAATCAGAACTAATCAATCCCAACGAAAAGAACTCACGCCTTGATTAGTTTTAACTGTATAATTAGTTTTAAGGAAAAACTAATCGGTTTCCTTACAATCAAGATCCTTTACACCCCAAAGCAAATACCTTTTGATCAATTAAATTTCTTGATCGAATCAATCCCAACGAAACAAACTTGCTGCTACGAGAGAGACACTAGCGAAATTATAGTCTTCAAGATCCTGTATGGGGTCTCGGGTAGGTCGTTATATTTTTTTTATTTTTGGTTTTTGGGATCGATGAAAGTTTTCTTTGAGACTGAGATCTTGGGTTTTTTATTGTGAGTCGAGTCGAGAGTAGTTTTCGAAGCTGTTTGTTTGAGTGAAAGTTGAATTTGTGAAGTGTTTGTTTGAGAGTTTGGTCGAGTTCGAGGCTGTGTTTGTTTGTAGAGTCTGTTTAGGTGTCGAGTGGTATTGTTTGAGTTGTGAGTTTGGTCGAGGCTGTTTTGAGTGAGGTTTTGCTGAGAGTTCGAGAATGGGTCAAGTCTTTATAAAAAATGGAGTCTTGTGGTTTTTGTATCACGAGATGTTGGTGTCTATCGAGTCGAGTCTTGATGGTGTTTTTCGAGTCGAGTCAAAATGAGCTTACAGTTTTGAGTCTTGATGATGTTTTTTAGTCGAGTCTTGAATGTGTCGTTGAGTTAAGTGTCGAAGTCTGAGTCGTGAGAGGTGTGGGTGAGTCGAGTGTGGTCTGTTGAGTTCGAGTCCAGTTGGTCTGTTTTGAGTCTTGAGGTGTTGTTTAGTAAAAAAATGCAAAAGCCTACACTTCTTCGAATAAAAAAACGACACTTCTTCGGATAAAAATCTAAAAAAAAACTACACTTCGTCTGAATAATGCAACTTCTTCTGAATAATGCAACTTCTTCTGAATAATGAAACTTCTTCTGAATAATGTGATTTTTTCTGAATAATGACTTCTTCTAAATAATGTGACTAATTCGGAAAATAGCACTTCTTCGGATAAATGAATAACCAGAGAAGAATTTAATGAAATAATTTGGATAAGTCAAAGAAGACAATATTCGGATAAAATACTGATTCTTCGGATATAATATGAAATTGTTACATTCGGATAAAATAGAGTAAGTCAGACCTTTGGATAAAGATATTGAAAATATCAGCTTCGGAATAAATACATATTCGAAATATTCGGAATAAATTAAAGCTTCAGAATAAATAGTATCTTCGGAATAAATGGAATATTCGGATAAATCTATAAACCCTGTTCCGAAAATCACCCACTGTTAATAAAAAATACCTCGAAAATCACCCAATTAACCAAAAATTTTGCGATTTTAACCAAATCAATTAACCCAAATCACTACCACATCTATGTAGTCGATTTGTCTATAAATTTAAACAACAAAAACGCAAGAAAATTCAAGATTTAAGATCGATTAAATCAAAACCCACCAAAATCAATCAAAACATACACAAGAACAATCAATCAACCATAACTCTTGATACCAATTGTAGGTCCACATTTTCTTATGATTGTACAAGTGTTGTAGTGATCTAAAAGAAAGAGGGAGAGAAGAAGAACTTGAGATGAACTAGAGAGAGAAAGGAGAGGAAAAGAGATGTAGAGAGAGAAAGTGATCTTTGATTGAATGAATGAAACCAACAACTAATGACCAACCCCTCCTAACATGCTAGGAGGGGGTATATATAGCCCACCCTACATGTGGGCTTGATGGGCTATACTGTTTACATATTAGATCACGAGCCCAATCTACGTATATATCATTGGAGTGACCGATCCTTTCTAAATACGTAAAAATGTATTTCCAACAATAGTAACACCCTATTTGGATAAACAGACGGTTACGTAGTAATTATGGCGTGTCATCAAATCATGCAAGTTAAATGTCTAAACATTAAATGACCATAAAAGAATCCGAAAACAAACATCAGATCCAACATAAGCTCCACACACGAAATGGATAAGTATAGAATGTAAAGGAAAGAACTAAACAATGTCCAGCAAAGCAATAGTATGTAAATGCATTAAAGAATGAAAGAAGATTGGCGCCTCATTCCATGCACGTACTCTTGAATCCTAGCTTTGCCCTTTAGTACCTGCCGTATTGGGACATGGAAAGAGAAATACGGCTGAGCAATGCACTTAGTGTGCGGATATATAACATAGAATGTAAAACATAAACATAAGAAGTAATGAATTGAAATGAATAGCATCGGAATAAATATGTCTTGGAAAGCCTGGTTTAAGTTCATAAGATGGTTTAAAATTCTAAAAAGACTTATGTTTAGTTTATCTTGAAAATATGTATTTTAACCCGGAGCCCATATAGGTCATGTTATATCAACGTGCATGAATATTTAGAGGGGTGGCCTCATCATGCAATTAGAGGGGCTGCCTCTAATTAATATATAAAATGAGTGGAGGGATCAACTCCTATAACGGATGCAAGGCACACACCGCAGTTACCATGAAATCATACTACTTGTCCTAGGATGCACCCATTCGCCCCACATGATAATGATAACAAAGGCCAAATACTGTAAAGGGACGCTGCGAGCAATCACTCTCACCGCAGAAGAGTTATTACATCGGTGCCTCCAGTGCTATGGTTATGGAACCCCTATAACTAGATGAAACTGGCATGCATGTATATAGCTCAGGCAATCTAAAATAAATATAACATATACTGATGTGTTTAAGACATTTAAACTACTGGGAAAAACAAATAGCTGCAAACGGGAAATCCTAATATAGGAAGAAAGATGTCCTTACTGAAGTACAGAATATTCGTACCTTATTCTAGTAAATGAAGACGAAAATGAACGCAGAAGATCACTCCGACTTCACAATAGATACATAATGAAGGGACATGAATAAGAGTCGGTATTACTTATACATACTTGTTAATTAGCTTACTTGACGTGTTCATACTAATAATACTTGTTCTTGTCTTGTTTTATTATTTCATGTTTAATCATGTATTTCTTAGTGTTTCATGTGTTTTAGATTCATGTATTTCATGTTTTAAGTGTTATAGTACTTGTTATAACATAATGAGTACTTCCTAAAAATAGCAGGTTTCTATGTATAGTGACTTTCCAAAATAGCAGGTTTCCATATATAGTAACTTTCCAAAAATAGTAAGTTTCCTTAAATAGTAAGTTTCTAAAAATAGAAAATTTCCATAATTAGTAAGTTTCCAAAGATAGAAAGTTTCCATTTTAGCATGTTTCTATAAATAGAATGTTACCATATTCAATGTATTTCCATGTTTATCATGTTGCCATAATTAGTATAATTCCATATTTATCATGTTGTCATAATTAGTATAATTCCATAATTAACATGTTTCCATAATTAATCGTATGCTTATAATATATCATGTGTAATTATATTATAAAGTTTAATAAATTACAAATACTTAGGGTAAACTTATTATTATTAATTAATAATGTAATGTCATGTTATCATAAGTTAATATTAATTAATGAAAATACATATTGCATGTTATAAAACTTTACCTTAAAAGATATTAATTAATTAACTTAAGTTTTAATTAATTAAATCAATGTACATGAATAATTAAATTATTAATTATATAACATAAGTGTATTTAAATAAATGTACATACTGTATATATCATGATTTCATTTAAATAAACATAACCTAAGTCTTAAATTAATTAAACCATAATTAATTAATAAAATTAATTAATTAAATCATAACATAAAATATTTTGTACATGTCAGTTTAATTACGTGTTCTTGAAAAATGTCAAGTTCCCGAGCCCTAGTCCCAAGACCCGACAACCGAGCACCACAACCCGTAGGCTGCGGCCTCTTGCTGCCGTGACTCATCTGAGCCGAACAACATCTCACCGAGAGCCAAGGTCTCTCGGCTTGCTGCTGCGCCCGAACAAACTGACCCCCAGCCCACGCTGGGGTTCCCCCTGCTTGCAATCAATTCCCACCGAGGCCCTTAGTGGGCCTGGTTCCCACTGCTGGGCCAAGTTCCCCATCGTGGGTTCTTGGTCCTTGCAGCTGTCAACACAACACCACCACCACCACCTACATGGTTACGGCTGGTGGTTCACGACCCATGCCGACCCCCACCTGGGTTGCGGCTGTTGGAAAAACAACACCACCAAGGCCCTTGTGATCTAGGTTGGGCTGCGATCGGGACAAACCAAAACCCCAAACCCTTACTTGTTTTTAATCTTGTTAGATCTATGATTAATTAAAAGTTCTTGGTTTGTTTTTAAATAATCATGACATAATTAAATAAAAACAAAGAAAAGAAAAGGATTCGAGATTCCACACGTGATTTAAAAGATGAACGAACACGATACCGTTGTCAAACAAAATCAAACAAAATCGTCCTTGTGCTCCTTGTGGTTGCCGCAGCCAAGAAAAGAAAAAGAAAAGGAAAAGTGTTTTAGAGTTTTGTAAATCTCTGTGATTGTTGGAAATTCACTTTATGTGACGACATTTAAGAATTCCCATAAGTTATCATAGTCACACACGCATAGACTAGATTAGGAAACTATGTATAGTTTAGGTGGTGTGTGACTATAAATACCCTCCAAGGCTTCCAAGGAGGGATTGTTGTTTGTGTTTTCTCTTTTCGTTTTATCAAATTTGTCTTTCTCTCTCTTGAACACCTTCAACCTCTCTTTCTCTATCTCCATCTGTAAAACCCGCATGCTTTTACCATGAATAGTACCCTTACGATCGTACGTACATGATTAGAACTTTCCTTTTATAGCACGTTTACGTTTCACGAACAAGAATTACAAGTATTACGTACGTGTTATAACATGATAAGTATTTATTACGTATTAACACACGATAATTATTCAAGAATAATTATAATCACGAACATACGAACATGAAATCATGAACGTAAATAATCACGAGCTTAGTATTACGTATGTATGTATAATTATTACGATCATGAATAAATATTATAAGACACGAACGATAACTATTATATCACGTATAACATGAACACGAGAACACACTTATTATTTAGACACGGAAAACACTCGGGTTACCCCTTGTGGGCCCCTTACCCGCGGCTACATCAAGACCAAGGGCCAAGCCCATTGTTTTTTTACTAAACAAGAAAAGGAGAAAGTTATTTTCATAATTCAAGAATTTAGAAAATAATTAAAACCCTAAATCTTTTTCTTCTCTTTATTCTTGGCCGCCGGGTTTAGCACACACACAAGGTGTGTTGGGTTGATTTTGGTGTTTGATTTATTGCAAGGATCGTTGTGTGTTCATTCTTCTTTGATTCAAGTGATCGGTATAAACCCTAAACCTTTTTTTCTTTTTACGATTTTGATTTATAAATCACATGACATCATGAATGTTTTTAATAACAAAATTAAAAACAAGTAATCATATGTTAATTAATCATGGGGTAAAATTAATTAAGGGTTTAAGGGGTGTTTGTATTGTGGTCGACGCATGAACCGAGCCCCAAGGGGGTCTCGGTTTGTTTTAACTCGCACCACCGAGACCTCAAGGTCTCGGTTTGGTGTCTTGTATCTCGGCAACAGAAAGCAAGAGGAACCCCGACCTCGGTCGGGGTATGTTGGTGTCGGGTGGGTCTCGGCTAGAACCAAAAACCACCATCGGCTTATGTCGGTGGCTAATTAACGAAAGCAGGGGGAACCGAAGGCCACGACAGCAGGGGGAACACCGGCTAGCCGGTGGGAACCCATGCTAGCCGGCGGATAGGTTTGACCAAGGGTGCAATTGGGTCCGGTTCACGGGTTAAAACGGGTCCGGTTCACACATGTTTAGATTAAAACACGGTTCAGTTCATGGGTTACTTTTTACAAGATTAATTATATGTAAAAGTTTATTTTTTTACAAGACTTAAATTAAATTAATTAAAAATATGAACATGATTAATTTAATTTACATGACTTAGGTTATTAAATTTATTATTAATACATGAATTTTAACCTAAGTAAATTATCATTATTTTTAGACTATATAATTAATTAATTATTAAAATCATGACATATAATTAATTAATTTACATGATTTAGGTTATATTATTAATAGATAATAATACATGTTTAACCTAAGTATATTTTTACCTTATTTATTTAAATCATGTTATATATTTAATTAAATACTTTAACCTATAGTTTATTTAATTTACATGATATAATTAATAAACTATACTATTTAATTACATGACTTAGTATATTAATCAGTAAACACTTAAGCTTATATAATTAGCTTAATAATCCAGCTTATATCTAATTATGGAAACTTTCTATTTTTAGAAACTTATTTAATTAAGGCAGCTAATCTATTTATGGAAACTTTCTATTTTTAGAAACTTATCTATTTTAAGCAGTAAATCTATTTTTGGAAACTTTCTATTTTTGGAAACTTTCTATTTTTGGAAACTTTCTATTTTTCGTAACCTGCTATTTTTAGAGAGTTACTTATTATTACGCAACAAGTATAATAATACATGAAATACAAGAAATACTTAAACAGAATAGACAGAAAACATGTAAATACAGTATTAAGCTTAAATCAGTAAAACATGACATGAACATATAAAACAAGCTAAGACATGATATAAAACCAGTTACGTATTCAGTAATCAGATACTTATACACGTATGTATTTATGTAGCATTAGTGATACCCAAGTAGGACTCTCTTCCGTTCGTCTTCTTCGTTCACTGGACACAAGGTACGGATTCTCCGTCCTTTAAGTATGGACATGCTTCCTTATTAGGATTTCTCGTATGCAGCCAACTGTTTTCCCCAGTATATGTTTTATATGTTTTTGAATTGCTTATGTTTAATTAGAATACCTAAAGCCATATGCATGCATGACCAGTTCACCATAACACTGGAGGCACCAGTGTTATGACTTTACCACGGCGGAGTGATAGCTCGTGGCGTCCCTTTCAGCTTTTGGCCATATTATTATTATCAAGTGGGGCGTATGGGTGCATCCTAGTTTACATGTTTTCAGCAGATTATTCAGTGTGAATGTGGTGTGTTCCTTGCATCCTTCACTAGGAGCTGATCCCTCCTACCCAAACCAGTATATTAAATTAGAGGCAGCCCCTCTAATTTGCATGACGAGGTCACCCCTCCAAGTATTCATGCACGTTGATATTTCATGACCTATATTGGCTAATGGTAAATATGTTAAACAGTTTGTACAGGATAAACATAAGGCTTTTCAAACTATAAAACCAGTTTTACTAACATATAACCAGGTTATTCAGGACTTAGTATTTTCTGCTACTTCATGCTTCATGCTTATATGCTTATATTATTCATGCTTTACATGTATATTCGTGCACTGAGCGTTACGCTCAGTCGTTTTCCTTTTCATGTTCCCAAAACGGCAGGTACTCAGGGACGCTCGTAGACTTTAAGCGTACGTGCATATGGATTGGAAGCTTCCTAGCCTTCTTTACTTTATGCATTTCTTTATACTTTGATACTCATTTCCATGGACATTGTTTAGTCCTTTCATTTACAGTACTTATGTTTCTGTGTGATGAGTTCTACTTTTGGGGTACCGATGTTTGATTACGGTATTTCCTTTATGGTCATGTAATGTTTAGACATTTATCCTTGTATGCTTTGATGACACGCCATAATCACGCGTGACATTCCATTTATAAAAATGGGGTGTTACAATTATGGTATCAGAGCCAAGGCTTCGACCTGTAGGCTCTCAAAACACGACCTGTGATGAGTGGGTAGTCACTATGGTCTTCCTAGAACTGACAGTCGGTTTTCATGCATTCATCATTTTCATGCATACATATATATGTCATTGTCGCAGGTTTATGACAAAGTAATGGTTGGTACAGGACTGTCCCTATTTAGTCGCATGTGTTTTATCAAAACTTTTAAATTTGGGACCGACCCATAGGCGTCCCCTCGCCATGTCTTTTGTTTTGAGTGAATTGACCATAGGCGTTCACTCTCGCGCATACAAAAGTTTTCATAAAAGTGCAGCATGCATTCATGTACTAGTTTTTCCTTCATAAAATTTTTCTCATGATTTATTGGTATAAATTTTTTTCATGTATATAGTTTATGTTTTGATCAGTTTAATCATGTATTTTATGTTATACTGTCAGATGGTTCTCACACGCGAGCAAGAACAATTCAATGCAGCAATCCAAGCTGCAATGCAAGCTATGCTTCCTCAGCTGAGGAACGAAATCAGGGCTGAGGTTCAGGCTGCCAACAAGCAGCAGCAGCACCCAGTACCTCTTCCTCCTCCTCCAGCAACATTAGCCACATGGTTGGAGAGATTCCATAAGCTCCACCCTCGAGCTTTCGAGAGAACAGATAGCCCCAGTGAAGCTAAAACCTAGTTGGCTCACATTGAGAAGATCTTCGATGCTATGGGTTGTGACCCTGTCTTTAAGTCGAGGTTGGCATGCTACCGGTTCGAAGGTGATGTGTTAGCATGGTCGATAGCACTGAAGCAGTCTGAGGGAGGTGATGATTGGGTGGCTGGTTTTGACTTGGGCTCAGTTCAGGGATAGGGTAATGGAACAGTTCTTTCCCAAGGCTGAGCAGGACAAGCTGAAGAGGGAGTACCACGGGATCTGACAGAGAGCTGTGGAGAATAGCAACAAGTTCATGCAGCGCTTTCTTCGCTTGGCTGGTTTCCTTGGTGCAGCAGCAGGTACTCCTGAAGAGCAAGCACACCACTTCAGGTGGGCTCTTCGTACATCGGCCGCAAACAACTTGGTGTGTGATACGTTCAACACGGTAGCACAAGTGGTCGATGCAGCACGTAAGCTGGAGATGCTGCAGAAAAGAGATGAGTTCGGGGAAGCAGAGAGACCCGATAAGAGGTAAACATTCATATTCAAGCGGTGACCAGTCCGTATTATTTTAGTATATGTCAATATTTCATCTCTTTAAAATGTATCTTCCAGGCAGAAGACTGGGGACCGGTCTCAGCCGGCTACTCAGCAACAACCTAAACAGCCCAAGGGAAACGGTCAGACTAAAGACCGTTCTGCTACGGATAGGCGTGGCGGTAATGATAATTACCGTAACAACGCTGGACACTCCAACAACAGCATGTCCTTATACTTACACATTTTTCTTATGATTACATGTTATGATTCTTAATTCTGACACATTAGCAAATCTTCTACCAGGAATCATGGTAACGGTAGGGACCAAAACCAGAGAGGTTCACAGCCTAACCATCCAGCTATCACTGGTATTCAATCTTACAATTATATGCATTATCCTTTGTACCTATTATCATGTCTCATGTATATTGTTTTATCAGGCTCTCAGTCAGTCAGGACGCCTGTTGGAGGATATACTCATCCTCTTTGCTCTACTTGCCACCGTAGGCACCCAGGGCCATGTCGCTGCGACAACGACGCATGCTACAAGTGTGGTCTTCCTGACCACCGCATGAAGGATTGCCGCAAGGGCGAGATGGAGGGTACATCAGGACATGCTGATACCAAGCCGCCTCCTACTAGTGGACGCGTTTACGTGACATCTCGCGATCAGGCCAACAAGTCTATAGGTACCATCACTGGAATCTTGTATATGTATGGTCAAGTTGCATGTGTTCTGTTTGATACGGGTGCTACTCACTTGGTCATTTCTACTGCTTATGCCAAGAATGTTAGGATACTCCCCATACCACTAGAGAATATACTGAGTATTTCCACGCCTTTGAGAGACTCTGTACGCATAACCCATGTGTACAAGAGCCTTCCCCTAGAGTTTGACGACAAGGTTCGTCCTGTTGACGCACTTCCACTGGACATGAATGATATTGACATGATTTTGGGCATGGATTGGCTATCCAAGCATCATGCTACCATAGACTACCATTCATATCGAGTCATCTTCGGTGATGTAAATGCGCCATAGTACATTCACAACGGGTTCGTACCCGGCAGGTCTGTACAAATCATTTCAACCCTGCAAGCACGTGCACTACTTTCACATGGTTGCGACGGTTATCTAGCTAATGTTCATGACATGGATGCTGAATCCCCATCAATTCAGGATCAGCCGATAGTGTCATAATTTCCAGATGTATTTCCAGAAGAACTTCCGGGCATACCACCTGCACGTGAAGTAGAATTTAATATCGAGCTCATCCCAGGAGCTGAGCCGATTTCCAAGGCTCCTTATCGCATGGCTCCCATAGAGTTGAAGGAGTTGAAGGATCAATTGCAAGAACTTCTGGAACGAGGCTTTATTCGATCGAGCGCATCTCCATGGGGCGCACCAGTCTTATTCGTAAAGAAGAAGGACGACAGTATGCGTCTTTGCATAGACTATCGCGAGCTCAACAAGATTACCATCAGGAATAGGTATCCACTACCACGTATAGATGATCTGTTTGACCAACTCCAAGGGGCCAAACATTTCTCCAAGATTGATCTAAGGTCGGGCTATCATCAGCTACGAGTTAAGGAGCAGGACATCGCCAAGACTGCTTTCCGTACCCGCTATGGCCACTACGAATTTGTAGTCATGCCATTTGGCCTTACCAATGCTCTAGCAGTGTTCATGGATTTTTTGAACAGAATCTTCCATGAATTTCTGGACAAGTTCGTCATTGTCTTCATTGACGACATCCTGATTTTCTCTAAGTCCAAGGAGGAACACGAAGACCATCTTCGTACAGTACTACAGATTCTTCGCCAGAAGCAGTTGTATGCTAACTTCTCTAAGTGTGAGTTCTGGTTAGACAAGGTGGAATTCTTAGGTCACATTGTATCAGCAGAAGGAATCACAATGGATCCAGCGAAGGTTGAGGCTATTACTAAGTGGCCAAGGCCGACATCAGCGACTGAAGTCCGCAGTTTCCTAGGCTTAGCTGGTTATTACCGTAGGTTCATGGAAAACTTTTCCCGCTTAGCACTACCTTTGACCAAACTGATGCGGAAAGGGGAGAAATTTGTCTGGACGGAAGAACAAGAAAAGAGCTTTGAAGACCTAAAGCAGAAGTTAGTATCTGCACCGATTCTTACTCTCCCATCTGGTACGGGTGGATTTCAAATCTACAGTGATGCATCAGGGAAGGGACTTGGTTGTGTTCTCATGCAACATGGGAAGGTGATCGCGTACGCTTCACGGCAGCTTAAGCCGTATGAGGAAAATTACCCTATGCATGACTTGGAACTTGCAGCAGTCGTGTTTGCATTAAAAATATGGAGGCACTACTTGTATGGAGAATCATGTGACATTTTTACAGACCACAAGAGCTTGAAGTATATCTTCACTCAACGTGAATTGAACATGAGACAGAGGAGATGGTTAGAGCTATTGAAGGATTATGACATTAATATGCAGTATCATCCCGGCAAGGCGAACGTAGTGGCAGATGCACTTAGCAGAAAGTCCGGAATGATAAACGGCATTAAAATTGAGGAGGAAATCATAAGAGACTTGGAGCGACTAGACATAGAGATCATGGTACGTGGACAACACGGTTACTGGGCTAATCTTAGAGTAGAACCCGAGTTACTCTCTAAGATCAAGGAAGTACAGAAAGATGATGGAGAAATCTGGGCGATAATTCAGAATTTGGAGAAGCAGACAGAATTTCGAGTAGACGCAAATGGTATCTTATGGAAGGGCATGAGACTTTGTGTTCCTGATGATCAAGAACTCCAGGAAGCCTTGTTAGCTGAGGCTCATAGCTCCCCATTCTCTATTCATCCTGGTTCGACCAAGATGTACCATGACATCAAGCAATACTTTTGGTGGAGTGGTATGAAACAGGATGTTGCTACTTACGTCTCCAAATGTCTTACCTGCCAGCAGGTGAAGATCGAGCATCAGCGATCTGGCGGTCTTCTTCAACCGTTAGATATTCCAGAGTGGAAGTGGGACAAGATCACCATGTATTTTGTTACTGGTCTTCCACCGACAAAGAGGAAGCACGATGCTATTTGGGTTATCGTTGATCGACTTACCAAATCAGCTTATTTCTTACCGATCCGGAAGGAAGATTCGGTCAGTAAACTCGCTGATACTTATAGAAGGGAGATCATGAGACTTCACGGTGCTCCATCCAGCATCGTCTCAGACAGAGATCCTCGTTTTACTTCGCGATTCTGGAGAAGTCTGCAAAAAGCTTGGGGTACACAACTTAAGCTTAGCACGGCTTTTAATCCTCAAACAGACGGGCAGTCAGAGCAAACGATCTAGACATTGGAAGACATGTTGAGGTCATGTGTGTTGGAATGGATGGGTTATTGGGACGATTATGTCTGTTTGGTGGAGTTTGCATACAACAACAGTTGGCACGCAAGTATCAAGTGTGCTCCTTTCGAGATGTTGTATGGCAGAAAGTGTCGCGCCCCAATCTGTTGGGATCAGGTTGGAGAGCGAACACTTGAAGGACCAAAAATGATAGAGCTCACTAACGAGAAGGTCGCAGTAGCTAAGCAGAAACTGCAAGAAGCACGGTCACGTCAGAAGAGTTATGCAGACAAGCATCATAGGGACTTACATTTTAATGTAGGACATCACATTTTCCTTAAGGTATCACCGGCACGTGGTGTTAGACGTTTTGGAATCAAAGGGAAGCTCAGTCCTCGATTTATCGGACCGTTTGATGTCATTGAGCGAGTCGGTGAAGTATCTTACCGTTTAGCGTTACCTCCGCAGCTTTCTCATGTTCACAATATTTTCCATGTGTCCTTACTTAGAGGGTACCAGTATCATCCCCTTCACATGGTTCAGTATCCACTGGAACACATTCGTGAAGATCTCACTTTCATAGAAGAACCCGAACGAGTTCTTGACAGACAAGAACGAGTCATGAGAAGGAAGATGATTCCATTCGTCTATCCGGGCTTCTTACCCTCATTTCATATTTTGAATTCGAGTATGTTCGTCCTTGTGCTCCTTGTGGTTGCCGCAGCCAAGAAAAGAAAAAGAAAAGGAAAAGTGTTTTAGAGTTTTGTAAATCTCTGTGATTGTTGGAAATTCACTTTATGTGACGACATTTAAGAATTCCCATAAGTTATCATAGTCACACACGCATAGACTAGATTAGGAAACTATGTATAGTTTAGGTGGTGTGTGACTATAAATACCCCTCCAAGGCTTCCAAGGAGGGGTTGTTGTTTGTGTTTTCTCTTTTCCTTTTATCAAATTTGTCTTTCTCTCTCTTGAACACCTTCAACCTCTCTCTCTATCTCCAACTGTAAAACCCGCATGCTTTTACCATGAATAGTACCCTTACGATCGTACGTACATGATTAGAACTTTCCTTTTATAGCACGTTTACGTTTCACGAACAAGAACTACAAGTATTACGTACGTGCTATAACACGATAAGTATTTATTACGTATTAACACACGATAATTATTCAATAATAATTATAATCACGAACATACGAACATGAAATCATGAACGTAAATAATCACGAGCTTAGTATTACGTACGTATGTATAATTATTACGATCATGAATAAATATTATAAGACACAAACGATAACTATTATATCACGTAAAACATGAACACGAGAACATACTTATTATTTAGACACGGAAAACACTCGGGTTACCCCTTGTGGGCCCCTTACCCACGGCTACATCAAGACCAGGGGCCAAGCCCATTGTTTTTTACAAAATAAGAAAAGGAGAAAGTTATTTTCATAATTCAAGAATTTAGAAAATAATTAAAAACCTAAATATTTTTCTTCTCTTTGTTCTTGGCCGCCGGGTTTAGCACACACACAAGGTGTGTTGGGTTGATTTTGGTGTTCGATTTATTGCAAGGATCGTTGTGTGTTCATTCTTCTTTGATTCACGTGATCGGTATAAACCCTAAACCTTTTTTCTTTTTATGATTTTGATTTATAAATCACATGAAATCATGAATGTTTTTAGTAACAAAATTAAAAACAAGTAATCATATGTTAATTAATCATGGGGTAAAACTAATTAAGGGTTTAAGGGGTGTTTGTTTTGTGGCTGACGCATGAACCGAGCCCCAAGGGGGTCTCGGTTTGTTTTAACTCGCACCACCGAGACCTCAAGGTCTCGCTTTGGTGTCTTGTGTCTCGGCAGCAGAAAGCAAGAGCAACCCCGACCTCGGTCGGGGTATGTTGGTGTCGGGTGGGTCTCGGCTAGAATCAAAAACCACCACCGGCTTATGCCGGTGGCTAATTAAGGAAAGCAGGGGGAACCGAAGGCCACGGCAGCAGGGGGAACACCGGCTAGCCGGTGGGAACCCATGCTAGCTGGCGGCTAGGTTTGACCAAGGGTGCAATTGGGTCTGGTTCACGGGTTAAAACGGGTCCGGTTCACACATGTTTAAATTAAAATACGGTTCGGTTCATGGGTTACTTTTTACAAGATTAATTATATGTACAAGTTTATTTTTTTACAAGACTTAAATTAAATTAATTAAAAACATGAACATGATTAATCTAATTTACATGACTTTGGTTATTAAGTTTATTATTAATACATGAATTTTAACCTAAGTAAATTATCATTATTTTTAGACTATATAATTAATTAATTATTAAAATCATGACATATAATTAATTAATTTACATGACTTAGGTTATATTATTAATAGATAATAATACATGTTTAACCTAAGTATATCTTTACCTTATTTAATTAAATCATGTTATATATTTAATTAAATACTTTAACCTATAGTTTATTTAATTTACATGATATAATTAATAAACTATACTATTTAATTACATGACTTAATATATTAATCAATAAACACTTAAGCTTATATAATTAGTTTAATAATCCAGCTTATATCTAATTATGGAAACTTTTTATTTTTAGAAACTTATTTAATTAAGGCAGCTAATCTATTTATGGAAACTTTCTATTTTTAGAAACTTATTTATTTTAAGCAGTAAATCTATTTTTGGAAACTTTCTATTTTTGGAAACTTTCTAATTTTAGAAACTTTCTATTTTCGGTAACCTGCTATTTTTAGAGAGTTACTTATTATTACACAACAAGTATAATAATACATGAAATACAAGAAATACTTAAACAGAATAGACAGAAAAGATGATAAATACAGTATTAAGCTTAAATCAATAAAACATGACATGAACATATAAAACAAGCTAAGACATGATATAAAACCAGTTACGTATTCAGTAATCAAATACTTATACACGTATGTATTTATGTAGCATTAGTGATACCGAAGTAGGACTCTCTTCCGTTCGTCTTCTTCGTTCACTGGACACAAGGTACGGATTCTCCGTCCTTTCAGTATGGACATTCTTCCTTATTTGGATTTCGCGTATGCAGCCAACTGTTTTCCCTAGTATATGTTTTATATGTTTTTGAATTGCATATGTTTAATTAGAATACCTAAAGCCATATACATGCATGACCAGTTCACCTAGTTATGGAGGTACCATAACCATAACACTGAAGGCACCAGTGTTATGACTTCACCACGGCGTAGTGATAGCTCGTGGCGTCCCTTTCAGCTTTTGGCCATATTATTATTATCAGGTGGGGCGTATGGGTGCATCCTAGTTTACATGTTTTCAGCAGATTATTCAGTGTGAATGTGGTGTGTACCTTGCATCCTTCACAAGGAGCTGATCCCTCCTACCTAAACTAGTATATTAAATTAGAGGCAACCACTCTAATTTGCATGACGAGGTCACCCCTCCAAGTATTCATGCACGTTTATATTTCATGACCTATATTGGCTAATGGTAAATATGTTAAACAGTTTTTACAAGATAAACATAAGGCTTTTCAAACTATAAAACCAGTTTTACTAAGATATAACCAGGTTATTCAGGACTTAGTCTTTTCCGCTGCTTCATGCTTCATGCTTATATGCTTATATTATTCATGCTTTACTTGTATATCCGTGCACTGAGCGTTATGATCAGCCGTTTTCCTTTTCATGTTCCCAAAATGGCAGGTACTCAGGGACGCTCGTAGACTTTAAGCGTACGTGCATATGGATTGGAAGCTTCCTAGCCTTCTTTAGTTTATGCATTTCTTTATACTTTGATACTCATTTCCATGGAAATTGTTTAGTCCTTTCATTTACAGTACTTATGTTTGTGTGTGATGAGTTTTACTTTTGGGGTACCGATGTTTGATTCTGGTATTTCCTTTACGGTCATGTAATGTTTAGACATTTATCCTTGTATGCTTTGATGACACGTCATAATCACGAGTGACATTCCATTTATCAAAATGGGGTGTTAAACCAACAATGGCGGCCACCATTTACCACCCTACTAGACCACCGGATCTATTGTAAAATAGCAAACCCACAATTGGTATCAAGAGCCATGGGGTGAAATAAGGTTTTTTGTTGTGTTAGTTTTGGTTTTGTGCTCTTTTAATCAAGATTTATCCGTGGTTTAAAACTTTTTCGTGTTTTTCACCTTCAATATTTCTTACAAATTGCCTACATAGTTGTGGATGATTCCCATTTCACTAATTGTTAGTGATGGCCTTTATGGATGTCCGAAACACATACATGTAGATTTCTAGAACCGATGTTGTGACCCTCAGTTCATTTTTGATTGGTGAGAGATCAAGTATTTCGATATCCACCCTGAATGATGCCTATGATGGAGTGTAACCTTCTTCAATCGGAGGTTGTTTGTAGTGATTTTAAGACGTTTGTCTTTTGGGACGAGTGCAAGGTCGATTTCACTTTGTTGAGCTTGAGTGCGAGACATGATTGTTGCTTAAGATAAAACATAAACGTTGATAAACAAAAATATATCATGATATATATCTATCATTGTTACATCATGATTTCTTGATACTAATGTCGTCATCATTCTCAGAATGCAATTTTTCTATTATTGAATATCTCTAGCCTTTATGGCATCTACTTGTTGTCGTATCCATTGCAAGAGTCGTCGAAGACTTGAATCGTCGGTGTATTCATATATGTTATCTACCTTTCTGTTGTGGTCGTGACGGTCGTTGGAGTTTGTTGATCAATTTTTTTTTGCTTCACTAAATTTATGGTGGGGTGACAACTGTTGGAACCTTGTGTGTTATTTGGAGATGATAATCAGCTACAATGGCATGAGGTAAATCAATTATTTGTCTGAAACGTTGCCGCACTTATGATGCCCACGTTTTCCTATGAACAGTAACTCACCTCGCGACCCAGTTTACATACATGACCGGTAAACAGTGTGGTAGTGTGTCATGTTACCATTGTAGTTTCTAGGTTGGTTTTTTCGTTACGGGTTGTCGTGACTGAAGGCGATGAAGAAATTGTTTTGTGTGTGTATTTGTCAGTTTCCAACTATAATTAGTTTGGCGATCATGATAGTTGTCATCGAACTGGTTTTTGGCGTGACATCACGACATCGTGTTTGCAGCCATAGATGGTCGATCACTTGAATCGTCGGTACCACACATTCAACTCTGAGCTAACACATTGTCGGTTACCACCGAATATCTTACACCAAGACATAACCTATCACATGTTCATATTTGTTATCTAATTTTAGTTGTGTTTGTGATGATCCTTGGACTTTGGTTGTTGAATGTTTTTATTGGATACACTGAATTTATGGTGAGATGACAATTGTTAGAACCCTGTGTGCTTTTCGGAGATGATAATCAGTTACAATGCCATGAGGGTAAATCAGTTATTATTTGACACCTTGTTGCCACTAATGATCGTTTATGGAAATTGCATTTTATTACTAACTCTGTTTTTACTATCTTACTAGATGTATAAATTTTTATTTTTTCTAAGTTAAAACTATTCATTTAGATTTTCCGTTCACCAACTTTCAAACCAATATAACTCGGTCTCAACAGGTTATAACTTTACAGGAGGTGCTACTATAACACATATCGTTGCGCCTTTTTTCTCTCACCTAGACAGCAGATGAGACCACGCTAAATACAATATATCTCTAGGAATATTTATCAACAATTGCTTTATACATTGTAAAAACTAGACGAGTACCCTCGCATAGCGGCGTAATTGCCTAGCGACAAATTAACGATGTGTGATATAATGTTAACATGAAATTATGTCGTAACATGCGATAGTTTAGCTTAAAACTTCTTGGTACACAACTTTTAAGGCGTAGACTCCTTCACCAAACTCTGTGACTTATTTCACTGATAACTTTGTAGTTGTGCGCGATATTCCTCGAGACAACGCAACAAAAAACTAGTCATGCGAGAAAACAAAGTCGAGCAAAGACATCCACATATGTATTTTTAGCCCCGAGCTTTATCGATGGTCATCACAAAAGTAAGACGCACAAAAAATTGTGTTCTCATTAGTTTGAAAAAAATCAAAATGCAATTGCAAAGGGTCATAACATAATACAACTCCCTAGTATAATAAACATCATATAACAGTGAGCCTTTGTATTAGTATGGTGTTAGACATTGAAATTTTAAAAGTGATAAACTGATGTTATACTTTTTCGTTACAATTAACCAGCATCTAGTATTTGGTTTTTGTGAAAATAATTATAAGCAACTATAATAGCTTAACTCAACCATGTTTAAAACTTGAAACGTTTTTTATCCTCAAGATAGTTTAGACTTAACGTATATCGGAAGTTAGCACAAGATATATATCTTGTGGCAAGTTAGGACAAATCATATTTTGGTTAGTAACAATTTTATAGTTAGGACATTGAAAAACTTAAGTATAATACATATACGTAGTACCATAAAGGATCGAGCAATATCAACCGAAAATCAGCAATCCCAAAACACCCCTATGTAATATGCATAAACTTGCATTAATTTTGAACTATACTATAAGAACACCCCCTTTCAATAGAGTTGAGTAATTAGAAAAAAAGGAATTATAAAAAACACATCTATCTCATTTTTACACACAACCATCATCTGTTATGACCAAAATACATTTCAAATCATCAGATGGGTTATCTTAATATTTTCAAAAGCTACGGACATAAAACAGTTTGAAACAATAGTTACCATTTATCACAAAATTACTACTAATATATAGAACAAACCTGAATGAGTTTTTAAAGTAATAGAACACACCTTAGAAGCAATTATATGAGTCAATGTACATGATTATGGTTTCAACAGAATGATACCCTATATAAATTTCTATTTGACTCAAAAATATTATCAAAACTAACATACTTTAAGAATCTCCCTTTTCATCTTTGAAGTTTCTAAATGCACAACTCCCTTCTTCCACAATTTTAGGCTACTATCTTGTTTCTTGTAAAGTTTTTTCTTAAAAGGCGGAGACAACCTTCCTATATACCTGTAAAAGTTCAAAACTGAACCAATTACCCACACATAATCGTTCAAACTTCAAACTAAGCGAAGTTTAATGTAAAAGGGACGATACTAATCCTACAGTGCTAATTGGGCCGACTTTAACACTTGTTACATTCAAGACTAAATAAAGATTTAAACCATAGTATCTTCAGACTCAACCCTTTTTAAAAACTTAACTAATCAGAAAAGCAATATATACTTGCTAGTTAACAATAAACAATGCCCAGTAGTAGCATGTATATGCTAATCCATATAATTATGATCCCATTTGAGATGGTATGCATGCCTAAACACCCCCTCCCTTGGCCTCTGATCAGTTTTTTTATCACCAACTGGTATACAAAGTTTAATTAACCAGTCAACCTGTTAACTCACAAAGTTATAAAAATCCTTTCAAGTAGTATACATAGTATATCCCTTAAGATGAGCTCAAAAAGTATTGAATAATTAGAGAAAATACACTGTTGCGTGTATTAAGCATAGTAAATAGTAACAAAGAATTAAGAATTATTGGACTTTGGAACTTATTTTGTCCCACATAAATTAAAGACATAATTCACCCCGCACCAAAGAGTATTATGACCCATCACTCAACCCGCCTGTTTAAGCATCTTTAATTATATCTACGAAAGCACTCTTTATAGCAAGCTCCCATAGGCAAAACGCCAAACATTAGAAACTCAAACTAAACCAACTCAAAAGTGATCATTTACATTTAAAATAGAAAGATTTTGTAAGCAGATAACAGTCTCATACGCACCTAATATAGCTAATTATGTACAACATGAAGCACAATATCCTACTCTTGTTGTTGTTGTTGTTGTATGTAATCTATATGACAATCAAAGAAATTTAAACTTGCAATTGGAATAAACCATATGTTCGATTTTTTGGATATATTCTAAATTATTAACACTTAAATAATGAGAAGGAAAAAAATAATGAGAAGAAAGCCTATTTTTTATAGAAAAGGGAGCCATTCACACTCATTGTCAGCAAAGAAACTCATCAAACTACTTGGCACAAGCAACTTTTGCACCACCACATACGTCTTTAATTACCAGCTAAAAAGTATTATTAGAAAAAAAGTACTCAAGACTATATGATTAATACATAAAACTTGAGGTCTGAGATTGAAGTATGTCAAGTTATCGCTTCAACAATGAAATATACCTATCAAAATAGAATCAGAAATATAAGGTTTACCCAAAAATTATGATCATAGGCATAGCATGAATCTTCAGGCCAAAAATTCAAGATTGCAAACTTATCTTCCCTGTATGAGAAGAGACACTTTGGTTTAGGCCTTAAAGACGTTCCCAAAAGAAACCAACCAATTACAGGAGCGTTTTGCTGCTGCTGGTATATTTCGTCCAAAAACAAGAAACTAAAGACAAGGTACAGATCACAAAAGTAAAATCGCCTTAAATAAGGGAGGATCACAAAACACCAACCAACTGTTTTCATCTCATGGCAATGATTTTAGATACAAAAGAAACAACATTATGATTAAAGATCAATAATTTAAAATTATAAAAAAAACCTTGAAAATTATAAGAGTATGTGATGAGATGTCCATTAATCTACAAAATCATAAAAAAAACCTTGAAAATTAATTGATAATTATAGATCTATAAAAAAGCTCAACAAATACCTGAAAGTTGTCCCTTAGATGGGCATCGGTTTTGATGGTTTCCTCCAACATGGAAAAAAGAAGAACAACCCCATTAACATCACATGCCTCATCTTTCAATAGAATGTAATTAAACAAAAAAAACCATCAGGCAAGCCAAAGTTACCAAAGTAACTTAAAACCACCATGAAACACTAAAGCCACCAAGCACACTGAAACCACCTAGTCCACCTAAACCATGGTCATTGGTTTGGCGGACGATGGAAAAAATGGCGGCGGGAGTAGTGGATGGTTGGTTGGAGAGAGCAGGTTTAGAGAGAGATGATAAAAGGGAGTAGGGCTTTTTAGTTTTTATGAGGGATTAGGGTTAGTGAGAGGTGAGTTACGACTGGAATAAAGTCAACTTTTTAAAGTTGAAACGTAATGTGTAATGGTTTTGACATTCCAAAATTATAAATATGGGCTGGCCACCACAGGTTTTACAGCTTTTGACATTCAGTAATGTGTAATGTGTAATGGTTTTCAACATTTCCTTAGGCTGAACGGAGTGGCACATTTGTCACGGGTGAGTGGAAGAAGTCGTGCGCGACTTGCCACCCCCCACCAAGTCGCTCGCGCGCGAGTTGTAGGCTGACAACAAAAAAAATATCGAACTCACCAGCGTGAGTTACATTCCAACCGGGCACACCATTATTTTCGACCGTTTGGTTAAATTTCCAAAAAAAAAATTTTACCCATTTTTACTTATAAATACCAACTTCATCATCTTCATTTTTCACACACAATCTAATCTAACCTAAAAAATCTCATCTCCATTACCTCCAAATCATGTCTCAAGAAAACACATCCCGATCGTCCAACAAACGTCGAGGACGTCGAAACCTCCAAAACTCACCACCCACACCGCAAGGAACCTTCGACCTAGAAAACCCATCATCCCATCAAGTGAACTCCATACGACCACCATCATTCTATCAACAACAACCTTACCTAAACCAACCTTAGCGTTGCGGGGACCCAAACCAATACCAATACTAATGGCACCAAAATCCCGCACCCGGCTTTTTGTCACAAACACAAATGGGTGGTTCGTCATCAAAACCAATGCCACCAAACTATGGGTCACAAACACAAATGGGTGGTTCCTCATCACAACCCGAATTTGAAACTGAAGATTGCTACTACCCGTAATATTCAGATACGTATCAAGGCTTTGCTTCGTATCAAAAAAGCGGGTCTCCCGATCAAGAAACCGTTCCAGAAACCCAAAAAATCGTCCAAAGTCCTAAACCGAAGAAGGCACTAGCTAGGGGACGTCAAAAGAAGAAGATGGTCGAAGAAGCTGCAAAACGGCGACAACATTGGACAGTCGCGGAGGAAATTATTTTGGCAAAGGCTTGGGTTGTCGTGTCTCAAGACAACATTCATGGAAACGAGATGACGGTTGAGGGATTTTTGACAAAAATCCTTAAATACTTTGAGACAAAACGAAGCAGTACGGGGCTTGTACGTATGACTCTTTGAACGGGAAGTGGAAGTCCGTTCGACCGGCTCGAGTTCGTTTTGTGGGGTTTATGGTAGCGTGATGCGTATGGGGCCTAATAGTGGTGCATCGGATGGTGATATTTTTAACCGGGCACTGGTGCATTATGAAATTGAAGTTGGGCTCCCGCTCAAATTTCATCATTGTTGGGAGATTTTGAAAGACTGCCATAAATGGAAGCAGGTTGAAATGCCTGTGGAATTAGCTAAGACTTCTAAAAAAAGCAAGAGATACAAGTCATCTGGGTCTAGTTCGTTTAATACATATTCTGTGGATGCGAGTAACAGTGTGGAAGTTGAGGGCGCTGATAATGAAGAAGTAGAACTGGTCCCACGTCCAATGGGCAGGGATAAAGCTAAGAGTATGAGCAGAGGAACAAAGTCGAGTACAAACGACGAGGCTTTGGCTTGGTTGATGTTGTCAGGGATGGATCAGCAACAAGAACGGGCCTTTCTAGTGCAGGGTGAACAACAGGCTGCATATTTAGAGATGAAGAGGAAAGAGATAGAAATCCGGCAAAAAGAACTGGCATTAGCCTGAGGGCCAAGCAACAAAACGAGGACTTAGACTATTATAGGCAGTCGTATGAGCATTTGGTGGGACCTCAACGTGGAGTCGTGGAATGGCGCCGAGCTCATATCAATGCGAAATATGATTTGCCTTATTAGTTTGTTTTTTTAAATGTTGTTTTTAAATTTTTTATGTAGCGTCTTTTAATTTTGTAGCGTGTTTTAATTTTCCATGTACCCGTGTTTTAATTAAATGTATCAATAAAAAGTATTTAATAAAATAAAAAGTGGGGGTGATGTGTAATGAGTGTCATTACTCATTACCTCCTGTAGTGAGTTTGAGTGAGTTGTGGTGAGTTTGTTAAAAAGCTGATGTGACGCTGACGTGAAGTGAGTGAGTTTTGGTATCACTCCTTCTAGTTTTAAATAATGTGGTTTTCAACATTTCCTTAAATAAGGTGTTTTTCAACATTCAAACTTTATGCATAAATGCTTTATATGTGGTAGAGATAGATATAGAGACAGTAGAGATACAACTTTTCTCTTCTTGAACACAGTTGATATCAACATCTGTTTTCACCATTTCTCGATCTGAATCACCGCAACGAAGCGCGGGTTTAAGACCCGGTATGTAATTATAAGTTAAATAGAATATATACGTAGTTTTTAAGTTTCTGGAAATGTGTGTATGCGATTCTCCCTGTTATTAATCATATGAAGTTCCAAATACTACAACTTTGTGAATGAACCAAATATAACTGATTGTGACATCCTAAATATGAATTGTATCAAATACAAAGTTTTTGTACCAGTGTAGATGTGTAATAGTGTACGAAACTCGTTGATTTAATCTGATTCATGCTTTCTGTCGAGACTCGAGACCCTAGCCCAATAGTAAATTAAACTAAGCCGTCAATATGTTCCAAATTTGAAGAGACGTGCTATATCATAAGCCCAAGATAATCAGGCTGTTTCCTACTTTTCTTGAAATGAAATCGCATTTTCATACAATTCATAACAGCTAAAGACAAACGCATAACCTGAATATCCTTACGTTCCATCTATCTTTTGGGCATGATGGTTAATATTTTTATTGAGCACCGTCATTATTAAGAAGTACTATCGTTTATTTTTGTTATGACAATACTAATTATATATCAGCTAGAAGTCTAACACATATACAGGATCCAGTAACATTTAAAGTGTAACCTTTACGATTACTTTTTTCCATATTATGTTGTTGATCTACTTTCTGTTTTAGCCGGTCGAATAAAACATAAAAATAGAAGATATATACACGCGGATATAATGATTTTCAAACTAAAGTTAATGCAGGCAGCTGACATTTTATAGCATTGATTGGATCAAATAAAACGTATATCAAAATAACCAATCGTCAAGGTCAATGGTTAAATTGAAATTCCCTGCGTTACCGATATTTAAATTGATCTCATCCACATTCTAAAATCCAAACAGAACATTCAAATACATGAATCTTTAATTAGTTTAAAATTGTATTAATTAGTCATAGTCAAAGATGAAATATTCAATGTAGCAACTTGTTAACAAAATCCATACAGAAGCATATCATTTTCTCGTGCACCGTCCTAAAACTAATAGCCACAAAGAACATAAAACAATTAAATTGTGATGAAGTACTAAAAACAATAATGAATCAAAACATTTGTTGTTTTATGCTAACCTAAAAGGTGTTTTTAATTATCAGTGGTCAGTTCAATATTCATTGCTCGATATACAGCATAGTTTAGTAAAGTCGGTACAATATTTGGTTGATAGTACCTAGTATATAATTTGTGCTCTGATGATAAGCTAGTTTTATAACTTTATCCAGATAGTTTATGCCTGACGTCCCATGTCATGTTGTTTTGGTTCTATCTTATTTGCACCAAGACACTCTTGTTTTAGAAGCAAGTAATTAGTTATATGCATTAAAAGGTTGGTAAAATACGACACTATAATGATATATGCTCTCTCGACTTACCCTAATGACCACCTTAAGGTTACATTGATACACCCGACACCCAACACACCGATATATTTGACACTGAGGCTATCAAACTACAACTATTTTAGGTAGAAAGCTTGGCAACAGGAGAAGAAACGACTATGATCCAATGAACTAACACAATATCTATCGAAGCCTTATTCAATTCTGCATTATTGCAGTTAAACCAAGCATCGGACTAATGGCATGACGATATATGTTAAAGGTGCAGTAGTGCACCTAGTTATTTACAGAAGATAAAATAACTTACCATGTGGAAAACAATCAAACACAAGTTGAAAATCATAAACAATCAAAATAATATAAAGGTGGCTAAAAAACCTTCTTGAATTTCAATATACATTTAACATTCAGAAACTTCATCTAATAGGCTTCGATCATGTTCATACTTCGTCTGTTATGTACGATTCTGGCACATCATCGGACGAAGTAGATGAACGTTTTATAAACTCCAAACAATCCGCAATTGCTTCAGAGTAAAAAGAATTTGATCTTGTGAACGACTTTAACCTACAAAGGTCGAAACGAGCAACATTCTCCTTATCTACCAAGTCTCTTCGGCTACTTACATCGCTCAATATTTTGCTGCGACTCATTGTCAACCGCTTCCCATACCAACGTGACCTCCAAATTTTTATAAGCGTTTTGAAGAATTTGAAGAACTTTACACGCAAGCGTTGGACGGAAAATCTTTTGGAGTTTAGGCGGAATCCTTTCGTTCTGAAAGACCTACGACGAATCCTTGTGTAACCCAGATGTCCCATATGATTTCTTCTTAAACTTAAGAGAGAACAACTAACTAGTCGAATATTGTTTGTAGGTGTTTAAATAGAGATATGATCGCGTACATGAATGAATTAAGGGTCTGAGTTGACTTTTAATGAAAGTGACAGGGTGAGAGTTTTGTGGGAAATATAAGGGGAAATTTGTATAAACTGACGTAGAATAGAGTGTATCAATATAACAAACTACTCATAATTAATTTTAAGGAAGTGATATGTACACATAAAGCTTTTTATTTGCACACATAAATATAAGTGAAAATGACATTCATACCCCTGACTTATTTTACCTGCTCCTCTGCGAATGATATTCTTGTTTCTTATTCTCAAAACCACCGATAATTATCTCATTGATTGTTTATTGATTTTTGAGAGTCATAAAAGAATGATTTCTAAAGAGTGTGTTATCTATCTATTCACTCATCGATAAAAGAAAAAACAACAATCTGTTATGATAGGCCCTATTCATAAAAGCATTATAGATTTGTTCTTTGTTTGCCAATAGCCCAACACCTTCCCATGTACTATGAAATATTTAGTAAACTACTGAAATAATCCATATACAGCTCATTAACTTCCTCATATGGCTTCCCACAAATGTCTTGAATGATGTAAATTGCATTTTTATGTATAATGGCGAGTACAAATGTCATATGGATCCAAAAGAAAAACTAGGAGAAATAACTCAAAGTTTGTAACATGAAACAGTGATAAAATAGTCTCACAATAGTTCACTTTCCTTGATGTGTCAAGCTAGATATTGGAAGATAATTTGAGGTCCAAAACAAGAATAGAGCCTACAGCTTCAAAAGCAATGTAGATGTTCTTCTTTTGAAAAATCAGAATCATATAAGTTTTCAGTGGCTGCATATCTAAATAATGGAGTAATATGTTTTGGTGAAATATTGTATAAAATGAACTTACATGTGTAGGGAGAGAGAGTTTTAATATTTTTTTAATCTTAATGAGAAGAATGTGAATATTAATTTCTGTGAAGCTGAATGTTATTACCTAGTTGTTGCTATGGGAGCCCGTGTTTATAGAGTTGACACTCCTGATGTGGAAGAAAACAACCTCTATTTTCATTTAGTTTTATTCTCAAGTTGTTGTTATGGGGGATAAAAATCAAGGGGCCCATGAGTACCAAAAAATAGGTAAAGTAAGTAAAGGGTATCAATGTCATTTAAGATATGTTATTATGTGTGCAAATAAAAACACTATGTATACATATCAATTCGCTTAATTCGTGTGTAATTAGTTTGTTGAATTGTGAAGATGTAACCTTGGTTGATGCAACCAAAGATGCTTGACACACATGTATTATACATGATGTATAAGCATAAAATCAGACATGAGTGTTATTCTGTTATTCTGTATAAGCATAAAACACAGTCAAAGTTTTATATGTATGTACATTAAACTAAAAATTTAAAATAAATAAAATTGAGTTAATGTGTAAATATCTTCTATAATTGGATATTTGCTTGTTAACTACTCGTACAAAGGATAGAATTGAATAACATTAGCTATAGAGTTAATTAGCAGTGCATGACCATATGCACATATGGTTAATTAAGTTACAATGTTAATCACAAAGGAAAGAATAACATTAATTTGGTTGTTAAGTAGACCTTACTTATAAAATAAATAGCATATCCTTTAAAGGACACATAAATACTTCGCTTTACAATTTTTATAAAAAGAATAGAGAAACGAACATTGAATTGATTTATGCTTTTAGACGAATGTATGTTGTGCGTTGAAAACTCGTTATAAAATGTGAAAGAGGTGGGCAGGATGTGAGCAACCACTTCGAGATTATTCAAATATTTGACAAAAGTGTAAGAAAATAAGCAAAAAATGAAGAAAATGCAACACGTACTACGTTTATGCTTTATAGCATGCATGCATGTGGTTTTGATTTACACACGTTCGTAACATACAGAAAATTTTAGCATTTCATAAGAAATTTAACGAAATTTGATACGGAGTATGTTAAGTAATTAATTATGTACACGTATTATATCTTTTATTCAAAACAAAGTATTTTAGAATAATCTTTATAGCATTCATCTCTACTCTCTACTACTTATAAAGGAAAAACACCAAAACCTTAATGTTGAAAAATGATTTAATTATAGAATTGTTAAAAAATTAAATTCATAAAAGTTGGATATGGAATTATTGAAAATTAAATACACATAAGTTGGATAAAATAAGAAATTTTGAAAAATTAAACTATAAACAATTGCATAAGTTACCGGGTCATGGGTTTCATAACCAGATTAATTCGATCGAGTAACTTTGTCACGGGTTCCTCCAACGGGTCAACCCGGTCGAGTCATCGGGTCACGGATCGACCATCGGACCAACCCGATTGGGTCACCGGGTAACGGGTTCGGCCATCGGGCCAATCTTTTCGAGTCACGGGTTCGACCATCGGCTTAACCCGATCGAGTCACCGGGTAACGTGTTCGACAACCAGGTCAGGTCAATCTTGTCGAGCCACCGGGTCACTGGCTTCGACCACCGGGTCAATCCTATCGAGTCACCGGGTCACGGGTTCAACCACCGGGTCACGGGTTCAACCACCGGGACACGGGTTCGACCACCGAGTCAACCCGATCGAGTCAATGGGAACGGGCTCGCCTACCGGTTCAACCCGGACGAGTCACCGGGTTACCGATTCGACCATCGGGTCAATTAATAAATCATTAACTATCTATCGCTAAGCAATTATTGGGTCACAAGTTCGACCATCGAATCAATTAGCATATCATTAATTATATGTCTTTAGATAATTTCGCTGCTATGCGCGGATAATTGTCTAATTATATTAAAAGTATGTAAAGCTTATTCGATTTTTTAAGCTGTTAGTTTTGTGTTTTAAACATAATTTTCTTGAAAATAAGTAGCTCTATTTATTAGATACATCAACTTCAACTTTTTATTTTAACCAAATAATTTATAAATGAGAAGTTATTCATAAAGTTTTTTAAAATGTTTAGAACTTTTAAAACCGTAAATTACGTATACAACTTATAATTATATTATAATTTATTTAAATATGTATTTTTTAATTATTTTATATTTTAATATTATAGTCAACATTTAATTTTACTAAACACTTTTATTGAAAAAAGAAATACAGCTTATATCTCGTATTAACAACTTTGCAATTTATATCTTACAACATACAATTTATAACTAGTTTTGTCAAACATAATTTTAAATCTAGAGTTTCAGCTTTTTTTTAATAAATTTAAAGTTTCAATTGAATTATTGTAGAAGTAAAGAATAATAGTAGTAAACAGAAGTACGAAGAAGAGATAGTTTATTTCCCTGAAACAAATTCAATGTTTAAACACTGAAACCGAAAAAAAAGTGATTTGCACTTTGGAAAATGATTGCGACTAAATTGTACAAGCAACTAAAGCATATTGTAAAGGGAAAAAGACCAACTTGATCATTTTGATCACTTTATAACCTTATCATGGTCAAGTACTTCGTAAGTAACAATTTAAATATTCAGAATACGAGTAACTGAAACCGTCAACAAATATACCTCAATCGATTCACGGCAATGCTCTTCCATACACACGAGCCCCAACAACATACACACGAGCACTTCCAATAAACCTCCCCGTAGAATCTGAAGAAGAGCCCTAATATTGTCTGTGTGGCCTCGAAGCTTCATCGTCTTTGAAACAGTTCTGAAGTCCCAAACACGTACAGCCTGCAAGAATTAAACATCTAGAGATGAGTCCTCCACATATTGATTTCTGAGTCAAACTGTTATAAGCATTCACCAAGCTACAACGACACCAAGTATAATTTTAAAAACCCATATCAAAAATTTGGAAAGCTTTTTTTTGCCCAATTCATAATTTGGAAAGCTTTTTTTTGCCCAATTCATAATTTTAAAAACCCATATCAAAAACCAGAAAAAAATCAAGAAATACCCGAATCATATTGAAAACCCTAAAATTATTACCCAATATCATTTAAATTCATTAAAATGTAATAGAAAATAAATTTCACAAATCGAATGTAATGATTACCTAAGACCCGATTGATTTCTTGACCCCGTCGGAATCGTAGCTACACCGCCTACCACCTCCACTGCAGCGACTTTGCATTAAACCCGATTGATTATCAATTGGTGTTTGTTGGTGTAGGATTTTGATGTTATGATCTGGAGTGGGATTCAAAACAGAAGAAAGAACAAAGAACAAAGAACAAAGAAGAAAGAAGAAAGAAGAAAGAGAAAGAGAAAAGGCGTTTTAGTAATTTACTATTCTGATAATATTCTGTCAGTGGACACGTGACGTTTATTGGATGGAGTTGTGCAGTTGTGCACTTGTGTATGACCAAATTTGTTATAATGAAAAAACTTCATGGTTTAATTTTTGAGGGGTGATTTTGACCAAATTGGTCTTTTTCCCTATTGTAAATACTAGAGAAGTATGCACACATAATAAGGAAATGTTCAACGACAAGAAAACAACGATATATGGTATTGTTATAAGTGTTTAATGTAAATGTTCGGGCATGAACAAATAAGTAAATCAATTGGTTTTGATTGGAGTCGGTGTAGTATTCTCAGTGATTAAACTTGATTAATTATGACCATCACTTGAAATTAAGACACATGACAAACATTAAACATGATTTGATAATCCAGGTTTCTAGTTTGGTATATGAATCAGGCGGACACGTCAAACAGTTCTCTTTTAGACATAAACTATCTTATGTTATTTGGGCTTACATCCAAGGGTCCAAAGAGCAATCACAATGTTAACTTGACTAAAGATTTTTCATTATTTGCTCAAGTCTTTTGAATAACTTATTCTATTGGGAGAAAAGTTTGATGAAAGACTTTAAGAAGTAAAGTTTGGCAAACACCAAATGTTTGATAGAAAATGTAACAAGTCTTTATCATTTAATGGAGAGGTAAAAAAGCTTTTAGAATGTTTTTTTTGCATTGAAATGAGGTTTTTAAAAATGACTTTTTGAAAGATAGAATATGAAAAACTTAATTATAATTAAGAAAAAAAATCATTATAGCTTGTGTGCTTTGGACATGCTCTTAGTGCCATCTACAAAGATAAGGACCACTATCATAAAAATATCTAATAAACAAAGCTTATTTATGCTGTGACAACATAACATCTTATTAAACACATGAATAAGCATATAAACATGTACAAACACGTCCTAAAGTATGTCTTTAATCTTTCTTTTTTTTGTAATACAAGTATATTGGTAAAATAGTAATCCTTTTTGGTGATTTCATAATATGTATCTAGTTTTGGATGACAACTTCATTCTATAATTGAAGTAAAAAGTTTAAATATCTAATTCCTTTATAAAATATATTAGTATCTCTCTCCTATTAATGCAAAAAAATTTAAATAGTACCACTAAATTAACATGATGTACCTCATTTTAAAGCATAAAATAAAATATTGTTTAAGGAATACAATTTAATAAGCCAAGTGTAAAAGTGTTTCACTATACAATAATTATAAACTTTTTAGTGAGTAATTAATACTCTTAATAAAACACCACATTATAAAAATATACAATATTATATGCACATTATACAAACATTAAAGAGCATTTATAGTATACTAATGCATCAAATGAAAAATCTAATTGAAAATTGGTTTATTGCATTTAGTTTTTTTCCCTTTAATCATTTACTTAACTTTACTTGAATTTTTATCTGTATATTACATATAATGCTAAAGTAATAAAATCCCTCGATTGAAATCACATTTTTAGGACACGTTTTTAGATGAAAACTGTTGACTCGGAACTTATAATTGAAAAAATACGAATTATAACACCGAAGAATTTAGTCACATGGTACCCGCCGCCGCATCGCGCGGGTACCCCTGCTATTTTGACTTAACATATACTCCCTCTGTCTTATATTATAGTCTATTGACAAAAAAATACACGGTTTAATAAAAGTATTATTTTTACAAATTTCTCTTTATTACTTTTTGCGTAAAGACACATTTACCTTTGTAAAACCCACTTTAAAATACCTTAAACATTAAATGCATGAAATTACGTATAAATTAAAACTTTACGATTTATTAATATATGACACGTATCACGAACATTTAAAGTAATTATTACGTATATTAATTAATTACGACAACTATTACGTATATTAATATTATTATTAATACACGATAAGTATTTACGTATAATACTTAAAAACGTAACAAGAATAAAACACGATATTTAAAACACGAACGCACGTGATAAATAATTAAACACGAAAAACAAAACGAAATTATGTAAAGGGGGCGTGTGTTTGGTCGGCTAAAAGAGAAAGGAAGGGGCCCATAGCCCGACCAATTAACTATCCTAGTTATTAAACAAATAAAACATCCAAGGGATTATCATAAAAACACTTGTACATAATTAAAACCCTAAAACTCTCTTTGGTCTCTCTCTTGTCCACGGCATACACACACACAGAAGGGGATTTTGCTTTTGATCTTGATTTTAATGCGGGTATTGTGTTCGTGATCTAAACCTTAAACCATTCACGCATTCGGTATCTCTAATCTTTTATTATTTTTATTTATTTATGTTCATTGTTCAAGAATCGTTAATAACCAATCAATAAAAATATGTAATTAAAAAGTTAAACATGGGATCGGGCTAGTTTGGTTTTGTTTGTTCGGGTGTCACACAAACCGAGAGCTTTATGCTCTCGGTGGTTGGTTTGTACAAGCAACCGCACCCCTTATGGGGTCGACGTATGTTTTGTGTGGCCAGCCGCAACACCAACACCCCCAAACGGGGGCTGTTGGTTGAAGTCAGTGGCAACCGAGAGTCTCTTGACTCTCGGTGGGTATTATGTACGCAGCAAGGGGAACCCCGGCTGAGCCAGGGGGTATTTTGTGCCAGTTGTAGCACCGACACACAGCCAGTGGCTGCGTGGTGGTCGGACAGAAACCACAACTGCAAGACTGTGGTGATTTGTGGTGTTCGAGGCAAAGCCGAGACCTCCAATGGTCTTGGTGTGTCCTTGTTGGGCTCGGGTAGAACCGAACACACCAAAGGGGTGTGTTTGGCTAAACTTTTGCTAAATAAACTTTATGTTATGTTTATTAATTAATTTTATTATTTAATACATGGTTCAACTAAAATTAACTAATACAAGATGTTAATCATAAGATTCAAAGCTATTAGGGGTGATCCGGAGGTCGGGGAGGATAAAAGTAATGTTTAGACATTTTTAGAGAGAGAAATATAAAGCTTGAATGTAGTGTGTGTATTTAGAGAGAGAAAGGGAAATACACAATAAGAGAAAACCTCACCCCTCCATGGAAGTATGGAGGGGTATATATAGGCTAAACAAGAGGTCACTTTGACAACATGTCAATAGTAGTCCCTCCACGTTTTGCCTATCTGAATAAAATGTAATTCCGTAAATGGCGCTCACATTTTAGGGCTAACAATCTTCCCCCAATGTGGAGACATACGGAATTACTTACAATGTTCCTAACAAGTAAAAATACAACAAAATAAAGTCTTCCAAGGCGCTTCCAATGCTGAGGATGTCTTTTAATTCTTCTTGTCTTCATAACTTGTACCTTAGCTTGAATCCTCTTTGTCTTTGCTTGTTGTGGAACAATTGTAATATGCATGATTTGGATTAACTTCCCCCCAATTCATGCAGCATGTATTAAGAAACTTTCTTCATAGACTTCTTTTTGACGAAGTTTCTGAATCAGCTTCCCCCCAAACCAATATCTGTATCTTAAGCAGATTCTAACACTTTGATGTAGTTTGAACAATCTTCTAGCTCATCGGTTTAAGTGCACAGCGGAAATTTGTAGAAGAACCACACCAAATAACACTGCTTCTATACTGTTTCATGTCGTTTAGGTTTTGATGATAATCCGTTTGGGGTAACATGCAGGAAATCAGCAACAATTCTTCTCACGCCTGCAGAATACTTCATAAAAATCATATAAAGTAAGTAGATACCATTCCATGTACACTACTTCCCCCTGGAAGTTGATCCGATTACTTCACAGTACACGATCTTCCCCCATGATGATTTTGAACTCTCGGAAGCATCATTATCGTGGACGTCCATATACTCGAGAAGTTCTTAGTCTTAAGCAAATGTCTTGAAAAGTTTTGAAAGTCATTGAGAAACTTTGAAAAAATTTGCTTAGACTATGAAGTACCATTGTCGTTGTGTAGCTCAAAAATATCCCGTGAGAATTGATTGCTGATTCCATCTCTCTCTGTCTTACTTACCAACCTCGAATTCATTCGGCTATTTGTTGTGACCACATGTGAAGTAAACCCGATATTCCAAACTTGAAACTGAAGTACAATCCCCCAAATTTGTTACTTAAGCTTGCACTTATGTCGATTGAAGAACGATGCAGAAACAAGTCTCTTATACCTCTTGAAGTTATCCACACGAGCAACTGCGTGTGACACCCAAAAATGATAGTAATCCATGTCGTCGACCATCCACCCCTTGACAGTGGAAACTAGATAATTCAAGTCTCAATCATAAATTTTATCGCCCAAGCAAGTCATCAATCGATAGACTGGGTTTGAAGAAAAGGGGTAGAAAAATAGAAGGAAGGCTCGATGATGAAATAAGTAGACGCCTTCATGAAACCCCACTTCAACTTCAAATAAAGAATACCAAATCCACTTCGTGATCACTTGTCTTTGTAGAATCAAAACTAGCCGTTGTCGTTAAAGTGAATCTTATATCGGATCGTTTTAGCGTTAAGTGTTTTGTTTGCTTTTGTGTTGTGTGGTGAATGTCGTTAACTAGAAGAAATTTTGAATGAATTGTCATTAAAGAACAAAATTTATCTAGATAACTTGTCGTTTAAGCCCCAACGTCAGTCATATGCCCTACTGATGCGCGGATCGACCTCCGCGGTGAGGTCGTCGAAATTTTTTCGAAAATATTAGGTTTAAAACCTATGATTTCCTTTGTCGTTGAAGCACTCTCGATCGAAACATAGCAAATATCCGGTTTCGAAATAACGTCATCATAGCCCGATAAATGAACCCGGTTCACTATTAATATCTCGGTCCAACCAAACTTATCATACATACCCCATGAATCAAAATGCATCAGCCCAATATTAGCTTAAATCCGTTTCATTAGCAAATCTCTAAGCCAACAACCTGATCCCATAAATGAAACTCGGCCCAGTATTTCCATTGGCCCATCACATGCCCGGTTAGTTTAAAGGCCCCAACCTAATCTAACTAAATACCCGATCCAGTGACCAGATATATTAGACCCCATCCCTAGGAATTAGGAAACCTAATCACTTCATACATCTTTTTCTCCGCCCCTAACTTTTCATCTATCCAACTGACGAATTTAGTAAACTCAAATCTCATCAATCAAACTCACAAATTGAAACTCATTCTCCCCAATCACATCATCCAATATCGAACCCAGAACACCTTTCGAATTTAATTGAGTGCACAAACCTACGAAGAACATGTCTTCACGATCTCATTGAGGTCTCAGGTAGGTTTCTCGATATGGATCAAAGATGATTCATTATTTTCGATTAGTGTTTAATAGACGAAATAAACAAATTGATTATAACACTTTTGTTATAAATCATGTTTAATTTCGAATATCAAAATGGGTTTATCCAACATACATCAGTGATGATGATATCGTGAAGGATCTGTATATATCATGGCATGCATGTTAATCACGAATAAGAATCTGAGATCTATATGATGTTTTATTTCTGTTCTTTTTTTTTTTTTTTTTTTTTTTTTAAGTGTGGTTAGATGTGATGGTGGAGTCTAAGTGACGATGGGAAATAAGATAGAGTCAGGTTTGTTGGTTTTGAGTCTGAAATGGTGAGATGAGTGAGTCTGGTTCGATGGGTTTAGGTGGGGATAGATGTTGATGTGACAAAGATCTCTATTTTCTGTTTAGTCATGAACTTGCAGTGATTTATTTTTCAACCGAGTCATTTGTCGCAATGTTTTTTAAAAATCTCAACACCCCATCGCAATCCGTTCCACTCCATCGCAGTGATATATATAAAATTTTTTTATAGCAAAACAAAGACTGTCCATCGCAATGTCATTGTGAAAATTTTGGCAGCATAACGACATAGATGCCATTGCGATGAGTCAAACCACCATCGCAATGTGTCCCATCGGAATGGGTCCCATCGCAATGAGTCAGTCGAACCCATCGTAATGTGTCAAAAAGAAACCCCATCGGAATAAATCCGAAAAAGAAGCCATCGGAATGAATCTGAGTATCCCATCGGAATGTAGCATCGGAAAGTAGTCATCGCAAAGGGTTTTGACCCACATTTTGGCAACCCCGAAAAAAATGGAACTGGTCCAACTTTTTGTCCTTATTCCAAAAAAAAATGAATCTGGTGATTTCCAGGAGTGACAAAGTTAAATAATAGAATAAAAGAGAGAACAGTGAAGATCACGTAACCAATGATAAAACCACCAACACCATTAAAAAAATGAGACCTTTGGACTGTTATCGGATCGAGACAAAGAAAAGATACTCATTTTGAACTTTTTGGACAAAGGATTAAGCAATATTTGTGACCATTTGGACAGAAACCAATAAACAACACCAGAAAATTCGTAACTTATAACAGCTTAAAAATAAGCCGAAAAAGCCACAAATCAGCAAACACAAAACACAAAACACCCCCGGTTAGCTCTGATACCAATTGTTAATCATAAGATTCAAAGCTATTAGGGGTGATCCGGAGGTCGGGGAGGATAAAAGTAATGTTTAGACATTTTTAGAGAGAGAAATATAAAGCTTGAATGTAGTGTGTGTATTTAGAGAGAGAAAGGGAAATACACAATAAGAGAAAACCTCACCCCTCCATGGAAGTATGAAGGGGTATATATAGGCTAAACAAGAGGTCACTTTGACAACATGTCAATAGTAGTCCCTCCACGTTTTGCCTATCTGAATAAAATGTAATTCCGTAAATGGCGCTCACATTTTAGGGCTAACACAAGACTTAGGAAATAATTATTAATATAATTATTCATGTTACATTTAATTAATTAAGAAACTTAGCTTAATTAATTTATATTCATTTTAATCAAAGTTTAATTAAATTAATAACATGTTTGAATTTAATTATACAATAATTATTTAAGGTAAAGTTTAATTAATAAATCATGTAATATTATTAATTAGTAATTACTTATGATATCATGTATTATATTATTAATTAAAAATCATAAGTTAAGACTAAAGTATTAATATTATTAAACTTTACTATATTATTATTATTATTTAATAATCACGGCTTATTTAATATAAGCTTATTACTAATTATGGAAACACGCTAAATATGGAAACATACTAAATATGGTAACATGTTATTTATAAAAACATACTAAATATGGAAACATGCTATTTATGGAAACATACTAAATATGAAAAACTTTTTATTTTTAAAAACTTACTAGTTATGAAAACTTTCTATTTTTAGAAACTTACTTGTTAAGGAAACTTTCTATTTTTAGAAAGTTACTATTTATGGACACCTGCTATTTTTGGAAAGTTACTATATATAGAAACCTGCTATTTTTAGAAAGTTACTCATTGTGATACAACAAGTACTATAACTCATAACATGAAAGACACTAATCAAGAACACCCGAAACACTAAGAAACACATGATTAAACATGAAATAGTAAAACAAGTTAAGAACAAGTTAAGAACAAGTAAAACAAGTTAAGAACACGTCAAGTAAACTAATAACTAGTAAGTATAAGTTAAACAGACAACTCATTCATGTCCCTTTTATTATGTAGCTATCGTGAGATCGGAGTAATTCATCCGCATTCATTTTCATCCTCATTACTGGACGCAAGGTACGGATATTCCGTCTTTCAGTAAGGACACTCTATTCATATAGGATTCCCCGTTTGCAGCCATCTGTTTTTCCCAGTAGTTTACATTAAACTTATCAGTAAATAATATGATTAATATTTTAGATTGCCTTAGCTATATACATGCATACCAGTTCCACCTAGTTATGGAGGTACCATAACCATAACACTTGAAGCACCGGTGTTATGACTTTTCCGTAGTGAGAGTGATTGCTCGCGACGTCCATTTTCAGTTATTTGGCCTTTATATTATTATCATGTGGGGCGAATGGGTGCATCCTATAACAAGTTAGCAGATTACATGGTACATGTAAAACCCGTATTTAAAAGTCAGATATTAAATACGCGGTTTAATTTTTAATAAACTATATAAGTATAAATTATTAGACAGAGATATAAATGCAGAAATTTAATACGCTATCCCAGTTTATTTAAATACTATAAATATTATGGTATATTCAGATAATGAGTATTTAGTCTCAGAAAATATTACAGATGAACGATTTATTTTACAGAAATAATTAAACGTTAATATTAAATACGTAGTCTCGATTTATTATAAACTATATATAATTATTCAGAAAAATAAATATTTAGTTGCAGGAAATATGACGTAGATATAAATTATTACACAGAAAAGACTTACGTTTTCAGAAAGTTAGAACGCGGAAATTAAATACACTTATACGCGAAAATGATTTATATGTCAAAAAAAAAAGAAAAACTATATAAAGTTAAAGGGGGCAGTTTTGAAATAAAAAGAGAAAAGAAAATTGGGCTAAGCCCATTTGGTGGAACTAAAGGGACGGGGGATTACCCCTTATTCACAATCAGACACAAAAAAAAAAATTAGGGTTGTTGGTTGTGGCTGCCGACACAAGAGACAAAAAAAAAAAAAAAGAAAGGTGGCCGCCGGCTGAAAAACCAAGGAAAGGAGGATCGAGATTGGAGGTCGTATGGTTTTTATTTTTTTTTCCCCGTTCACGAAAACCAAGGTAAACCCCATTCGCTTTTTCTTTTCTGCTTGTTGATTCACGAATCTAAACAGGGTGTCGGGTTGGTTAAATCCAGGAAAACGAGATACCACCATGTCTCGGTGGGTCATGGTTGTTCAGCCGAGAGTCATAGACTCTCGGTGCTTTCTCTTTGCCAGCCCCGATCAATAACCACAGCACGGGGGTTTTGGTGAGTGTTGGTTGAAGCCCAGCCGAGACAGAAGTCTCGGTGGGTGTTGCCTTGGCTGACCAAAAAACAGAAAACCCCAAGCGGGCAAATTTTGAAATAAGGGTGCGTTTGGTTCTTAATATAGTAAACAGTGGGAACTGTGATAAGAGCAGTGGGAACTTGATAAGAGCAGTGGGAACTTTTAATCAGGAAATAAAAGAAGTTTTTGTTTTAGAATTAGCGACAGTTTTGTGATGATTATTTCTGTCGCAGAATGGTTTCTAGACAGTTTTATAATACAGCTTTTAGCGACAGTTTTAGTGACACAGAATTCTGTCACTAATTCTTGTTGACAGATTTCGTATTATATTTGGATTCGGTTAGTGCGACCAAGATGGGCTCGGTAGGCTCGGGACATGGTTGTAAATAATAAAATAAATATTTTTAATTATACCTTTTTTTAAGTTAAATTGTTTTATAAATATTTAAAATATATTGTAAGTGTATTAAATTAAAATGTTTCTTTAATATTTAAAAAGGGTATATTTTTTTAGGAAATGAATTAAAGTATTTGAGAACTTTCTAAATTAAGAAACTTTCTATTTTAGCGGGGTTCTTAATATGGCAATATTATAACGTCAAGAAATACGTTGTACTGTAATTAATACTAGAAAATAATACATTAAGATGAATTATTATAAGTTCAGATTTATCGGTTGGTATACGTACAGAATTTCAGAATCAAAATAAATGAATAAATAAGAAACCAATAAGATCAGTAAAATTTAATAACGAATATCAGTTAACTTATTCGCGTCCTTTATTCATGTAGCACGCGTGAAGCCCGAGTAGTATTCGTTCAGTCTTCCATTCAGTCAGTTACTGGACTAGAGGTACGGATTTTCCGTCCTTTCAGTAAGGACTTCCTTCTATGCATGATTAGGATTTCCCCATCTTCAGCCAAATGTTTTTCCCCAGTATATGTTTAAACTTATCAGTAATCATGTTAAGAATTAAATAAATTGCCTGAGCATTATATACAAGTATGTTTAGTTTATGTACTAGTTACGGAGGTACCGTAACCACGACACTAGAGGCACCGGTGTCGTGACTCACATGCAGGAGAGTGATATCCTGCATCGTCCCACTCAGCTCAGCTTGGCCATTTTATCAGTATTATTAGTGGGGCGTATGGATGCATCCTAGGCTACAGTTTACAGTTTAGCAGGTGAATGTGGTGTGTGCTCTACAACCTTCACATTGGAGCTGATCCCTCCACCCAGCACAGTTATTTAGAGGTCACCCCTCTACAGCATGACGTGGTCACCCCTCTATGTATTCATGCAGCAGTTGTTACAAAACATGACCTATATAAGCTCTTGGCAATTAAAATACAGTAAATGCATGTTATACAGATTTAACAGATAACAATTCAGTTTCATTTTTGATCAGACTTTACAGATTATTTACAGATTTCCGCTGCAACCTTAATTATCAGTCTTACAGCTTCAGTATTTATCATCTACTTCATTTCAGTAATTCCTTATCATGTTTCATATCCGTTCACTGAGCGTTATGCTCAGCCGTAGTTCCTTTCATGTTCTAACGGCAGGTACACCAGGATGCTTTTAGGATTCTAAGAGCATGTGCATTTGGAGGGAAGCTATCCAGACTTCTTACTTTATGCATTTCTTACATTAGTCTGCTTATTTGGACATTGTTTAGTCCTTTCATTCAGTATTTTATTTTTCATGTTTTGGGATTATGTTTGGATTGCCGAAGTTTGATTCCGGTATTTCCTTTATGGTCAGTTAATGTTTTAGGACATTTACCTTATGCTTTGATGACACGCCATAAATACACGTAACGGTCCACTTGTCCAAGTGGGGTGTTACAATTATGGTATCAGAGCGCAATGTTCGACCTGTAGGCTCTAAAACTTGACCTGTGACTAGTGGGTAGTCACCAGGAACTTCCTAGATTTTGGCGCTGTTATCTTTCATGTTTTTCATGGATTATTCAGTCAGTTTTCTTCATTTATCAGTCAGTTTTCTTAAAGTTTTGACTAAGTAAAAGGGTTAGTACATAACTAGACATATTTAGTCGCATGTGCTTTTTAGCGAATTTTCGTTTTGGTGAGCTGACCATAGGCGCTCACCCTTGCCCGTTCAGATTTTGTATTGGTAAACCGACCATAGGCGTTTACCCTTACTCATGACAGATTCATGTTTCAGTCAAATATCACTTGGTGAACCAGCCATAAACGTTCACTATTTCTCAAGTCAAATTTCATGCTTTTCAGTCGAATGATGTTTTGTGAACCGATCCACAGTTGTTCACTTTTGTCATATCAGGACATTTCATAAATTTTGACAAGTATAGATTGGACTACAGCCATCCATATTTAGTCCGAGATTATAAATCTCTATACATGACAGTTCTCAGAAAATTTTGACCAGTATGGATCGAACCAGAATAGCCCATACTTAGTCTCATGTCTTCTTCTTTGAATTCCGTGGATTGAACCATAGCCGTCCACATCAGTTAATATTACACCTCAATTGATTTAATTTTTTTTATGTTCTTTGTAACAGTCAAATTTTCATACCCTCATGTTGATGTCATCTACATGATGATTCAGTTTCATGTCTCCTTACGAGGATTATGTTTTCAACAAGGTAATGATGTTTTCATGTTAAGATACACAAGAACTTCAGTAAAGCCCGTTTTCATGATAAATCATGACTGCCTTCATTAATCATGCTTCATGCTGACCACTGTTGGGACTTCGATTATATCATACTTTTCAGCCTCGAAACAACCAGCAGTAAGTCGACGTAGGAATTGTCAGCCTATCATGTTACTTATTTCAGATCAGTTTACTACCGTTTAAATCAATTTATTTCTCTGATAATGTCAGGGAAGAGACACCAGCATCGATCATCCCATAAAGTTCCACCAGCTCCATGTACAGTATTCCATATGTACCCCATGAACAGTGTCTCAGTTATACTCTATGTACAATATTTCATGAGTACTCCACATATAGTGTCTCAGATATGCTCCATGTGCAGTATTCGCTTTGTACTTCATGAACAGTAGTCCAGGTGTACTCCAGGTACCCTACTCCATGGATATTGCTAATCGATCCTCAGTTATCTCAGGCGTATCTATTTGTCGATATTCTACTAGATGCTGATGCTGCTCGTGAGTTGAAGATTTTATCAGATACTAATGCTGCTAACACTTTGAAGACCTCACAGATGCTGATGTTGCTGATGCTGATGCTTTGGAGATTTCCCAAGATGCTGCTTCTGTTCATACCATGAAGACTCTGCAGAACAAGGACGAAAACTTTAAATTTGAAATTTCTGACTAGAATAAATTTCAACCATCAGACACTACCATTCCACTCCATACTTTTACCTTCTCAGTTAGATGTCACACTTTACTCAGCCAACCGTTCATTCAGAAGAGTGGAAACCGGTAACCAGCCGACCACTCAGCAGAAATAATTACATGAATCACGGTCATGATAATGACCGTCATAAAGTTACAGACAAAGCAGTAGTGACAACCACCGTACTTATAATTAATCAGTCAGTAACCATCGGAACTCCGGGACGGACGTGACCAGAAATACAGAGGTCAGCAGTCTAACCGGTCCGCCGATCCTAGCAGTTACCAGAAATTCTTAACCTTATTCAGACTCACCATTAAAAAAAAAGTATATACATGTCCAGACAATAGTTAAGACACAAGTCTTATGTATCATTTCGGAAGACACATATCAGGACCCCAGTTACGATACACGTCATAGGAATCTTTTATCAAAATACGAGTCAGAACTCATAACTCCAGTATGTTTCTAAACCAGGCCCTTAGAAATTCAGGGTACCCTTCAGAAAGGGGTATACACGTTCTATTATGCCAAGCATGAATCAGACCATCAAAATTCAGTCACCACCACTAGATTATTATTCAGATTAAACACACGGTAATCGTTATGTGAGGTTACAGATGAACCCACTCAGTGGAAGTCGCCACGTTACTTCACGTATTCCTATGTCAGCTTTATCTTAAATCAGGTGGTCACCTGCCTCTCAGCCAGAAAGGACTCAACAGTATCACCATATTTATTAAAGTTTTATTGTCAGTTAACGACGAGATCCGTCGTACCAACCCTGAATATATTCATTATACTTTCTGTCAGGAAAATCAGTACAAATTACGTCTACATTACAAGCACGTGGCTTGTCAGTCCATAGCCACGAAGACTTTAACCTACCTGTTATAAAGTCACTTGTAAAGTCACTTCTGAAATTCCTTAAATTCATGATCCGCAGATTATTCCAGAGCTCTGGAATAATTTCAGAAGGTTTTCAAGAAATTCCTCCCTAAACCACGAGACAGAAATTTAAACATCGAGCTAGTCTCAAGAACATAACCTGTTTTCAGAATTCTTGATCACAGGGCTTCAGCTGAGTTAAAAGAGCTGCAACAATTGCTGCAAGAATTTCATAATGAGGATTTATTCGCCCTAGCGCACCACTAGGAAGTGCACCGTTTATGTCTATCAGGAAGAAGACCGGTATCATGAGATCATGTATCGACCACTAAAAATTTTTACAAGATCTCCATTCTTAATTAATGTTCATTCCATAAATAGCAGGTTTATCTGACCTGCTATGATGTCTTAAACATTTTCCAGTACAAATTTCCGATCATGCTATCATCAGTAGCGAGAGAAAGAACATGACGTTTCCAGACTACTGTTGCACATATTACAGTCTCTCTAAAATTTTTGATTTTATACTTCTGAGCTCCCTAACGCTCCAGCTAGATTATGAAATTATGAATAATTTTTTTTTTCATGACTCTCATGCGATATCATCAGTATATTCATTGACCACATTCTGATATGCCTAATACTAGAGAAGAACACGAGACTCATCTTCTCACAATTGTACCGAATCTTCAATAGGAGTTATTTTATACACAACTTTCCAGATATAAATCTCACTTGAACAAAGTGGCATTTTTGAGCCACCACATTTCAACAGAAAGAAATTTCAGACAATCATGCGCAGGTGAAGGCCATCACCTGATGGTCTCGACTGACGCCGGTGAACGAAGTACAATTTTCTAGAACTCCATTGACTACTACCGCAGAAATTGCCGATAGTTCTCACTAAAAATGTTTTATGACTATTCAACCAGATTTCCACCAGAATGTTCCATAATCTCAGACCAAAACTTTAATAGAATCCGCATCACCCATTAATGCAGTTATGTTCATATCCAGATGCCTGACCTACCGCAGGTTCAAGATAGAACGCCTTCATGTTAGTGTGTTACCATTAGAAAAATCTGAACAGAATGAGACAGGATTCCATGGAGGTTATTGTCAGTTACCACAGACTTTGACGAAGTATGATACTATCTAAGTTATCGTCAACTATGTAATCAGCCTACGTGCTTCTTTCATCCGAAAGGATCACGCAGTAACAGATCTGCAGAAAATTTAGAAATTCAGCAGTAAATCGTACGAATGCAAGGCATTCCTTTGACCATCATATCAGACAGGATTCATGCTCACGATCAAGTGCATGTTTACGCCACTTTCAGTTCGCGGTTATTTTCACTTCCACGTTTACGTCTCATTCGCGGTATGATGCTATTCCAGTTCATCTTTATGCTACCTCTTGATTTAAGCTCACGTTTGTGTTCATAACATGGTTCACGTTCAGGTTCGTGTGCCATTTCACGATACACGTTTCTCAGTTTATCACCGTATACGGTTACAGAAAGCTTGAGAAATTAGACTCAAGTCTAGCACAACTACTCCATAACCAGGCAGACGTTTCACATCTCAGGCCGTATCGTTTGGCATTCATTCCTCAGTCAGCATACGTTCATGATAAGTTCTAGTATCACGTTTACAGTATGTTTCATGTATCATCAGCACAATATATTCTATGCCCATCATTCCTCATATAATCGTGAACCACGTTCACAATTACTCACGTAGCACGTTCACAATTGTTCACATAGTTCATCCCTATATATTTTAGCAGCTTGTTCAGAGTTATAAAAGTTATCTTTTCAGAATATTTACACGTATCGTTTCATGTATCGTACATGCTATAGTTATTCAGTCTATCAAATTCAGAAAATCCATCTTAAATATGGAACCAGAAGCTATTCAGCATCATCAGGACATGGTCATCAGGACCAAGATCTTATCTATTATATTAGACCTTTGAAGGAATCGTTTCGAGCGGGAGGCCACTCGAAACGGAGGAGTCCATCTGGACCTCTCATTATCTTCGTCGATAAATTCAGTTATGTTCTTTCAGCCAGGTCACGTTCCATGTTCTCTTCAGCCATGTCACATTTCATGATCATTTCAGTCATGCCAGGTTTATACCTATCAGCAGCATTATGTCTTAATTAGAAGACAATTTATCCTTCAGCTTAATTGTCTTTTCAGCCTACGTGTTCTTTCAGTTTTATAATTTTATCAGCTTATTACCTTTAATTCGAGGACGAATTTTTCCTTTTATAGGGGAAGAATTGTAAAACCCAGTATGGTCGTATCTTTAATTCGGGGAGGAATTATTGTTTTTAGAGGGGAAGAATTGTAAAACCCGTATTTAAAAGTCAGATATTAAATACGCGGTTTAATTTTTAATAAACTATATAAGTATAAATTATTAGACAGAGATATAAATGCAGAAATTTAATACGCTATCCCAGTTTATTTAAATACTATAAATATTACGGTATATTCAGATAATGAGTATTTAGTCTCAGAAAATATTACAGATGAACGATTTATTTTACAGAAATAATTAAACATTAATATTAAATACGTAGTCTCGATTTATTATAAACTATATATAATTATTCAGAAAAATAATTATTTAGTTGCAGGAAATATGACGTAGATATAAATTATTACACAGAAAAGACTTACGTTTTCAGAAAGTTAGAACGCGGAAATTAAATACGCTTATACGCGAAAATGATTTATATGTCAAAAAAAAAAGAAAAACTATATAAAGTTAAAGGGGGCAGTTTTGAAATAAAAAGAGAAAAGAAAATTGGGCTAAGCCCATTTGGTGGAACTAAAGGGACGGGGGATTACCCCTTATTCACAATCAGACACAAAAAAAAAAAAATTAGGGTTGTTGGTTGTGGCTGCCGACACAAGAGACAAAAAAAAAAAAAAAAAAAGAAAGGTGGCCGCCGGCTGAAAAACCAAGGAAAGGAGGATCGAGATTGGAGGTCGTATGGTTTTTATTTTTTTTCCCCGTTCACGAAAACCAAGGTAAACCCCATTCGCTTTTTCTTTTCTGCTTGTTGATTCACGAATCTAAACAGGGTGTCGGGTTGGTTAAATCCAGGAAAACGAGACACCACCATGTCTCGGTGGATCATGGTTGTTCAGCCGAGAGTCATAGACTCTCGGTGCTTTCTCTTTGCCAGCCCCGATCAATAACCACAGCACGGGGGTTTTGGTGAGTGTTGGTTGAAGCCCAGCCGAGACAGAAGTCTCGGTGGGTGTTGCCTTGGCTGACCAAAAAACAGAAAACCCCAAGCGGGCAAATTTTGAAATAAGGGTGCGTTTGGTTCTTAATATAGTAAACAGTGGGAACTGTGATAAGAGCAGTGGGAACTTGATAAGAGCAGTGGGGACTTTTAATCAGGAAATAAAAGAAGTTTTTGTTTTAGAATTAGCGACAGTTTTGTGATGATTATTTCTGTCGCAGAATGGTTTCTAGACAGTTTTATAATACAGCTTTTAGCGACAGTTTTAGTGACACAGAATTCTGTCACTAATTCTTGTTGACAGATTTCGTATTATATGTGGATTCGGTTAGTGCGACCGAGATGGGCTCGGTAGGCTCGGGACATGGTTGTAAATAATAAAATAAATATTTTTAATTATACCTTTTTTAAGTTAAATTGTTTTATAAATATTTAAAATATATTGTAAGTGTATTAAATTAAAATGTTTCTTTAATATTTAAAAAGGGTATATTTTTTTAGGAAATGAATTAAAGTATTTGAGAACTTTCTAAATTAAGAAACTTTCTATTTTAGCGGGGTTCTTAATATGGCAATATTATAACGTCAAGAAATACGTTGTACTGTAATTAATACTAGAAAATAATACATTAAGATGAATTATTATAAGTTCAGATTTATCGGTTGGTATACGTACAGAATTTCAGAATCAAAATAAATGAATAAATAAGAAACCAATAAGATCAGTAAAATTTAATAACGAATATCAGTTAACTTATTCGCGTCCTTTATTCATGTAGCACGCGTGAAGCCCGAGTAGTATTCGTTCAGTCTTCCATTCAGTCAGTTACTGGACTAGAGGTACGGATTTTCCGTCCTTTCAGTAAGGACTTCCTTCTATGCATGATTAGGATTTCCCCATCTTCAGCCAAATGTTTTTCCCCAGTATATGTTTAAACTTATCAGTAATCATGTTAAGAATTAAATAAATTGCCTGAGCATTATATACAAGTATGTTTAGTTTATGTACTAGTTACGGAGGTACCGTAACCACGGCACTAGAGGCACCGGTGTCGTGACTCACATGCAGGAGAGTGATATCCTGCATCGTCCCACTCAGCTCAGCTTGGCCATTTTATCAGTATTATTAGTGGGGCGTATGGATGCATCCTAGGCTACAGTTTACAGTTTAACAGGTGAATGTGGTGTGTGCTCTACACCCTTCACATTGGAGCTGATCCCTCCACCCAGCACAGTTATTTAGAGGTCACCCTTCTACAGCATGACGAGGTCACCCCTCTATGTATTCATGCAGCAGTTGTTACAACACATGACCTATATAAGCTCTTGGCAATTAAAATACAGTAAATGCATGTTATACAGATTTAACAGATAACAGTTCAGTTTCATTTTTGATAAATCAGACTTTATAGATTATTTACAGATTTCCGCTGCAACCTTAATTATCAGTCTTACAGCTTCAGTATTTATCATCTACTTCATTTCAGTAATTCCTTATCATGTTTCATATCCGTTCACTGAGCGTTATGCTCAGCCATAGTTCCATTCATTTTCTAACGGCAGGTACACCAGGATGCTTTTAGGATTCTAAGAGCATGTGCATTTGGAGGGAAGCTATCCAGACTTCTTACTTTATGCATTTCTTACATTAGTCTGCTTATTTGGACATTGTTTAGTCCTTTCATTCAGTATTTTATTTTTCATGTTTTGGGCTTATGTTTGGATTACCGAAGTTTGATTCCGGTATTTCCTTTATGGTCAGTTAATGTTTTAGGACATTTACCTTATGCTTTGATGACACGCCATAAATACACGTAACGGTCCACTTATCCAAGTGGGGTGTTACAGTACATGTGGTGTGTGCTCTACATCCGTTACATGGAGCTGATCCCTCCACCCAGACTATTATAATTAGAGGCCAACCCTCTAATTGCATGATGAGGTCATCCCTCCATGTATTCATGCACGTTGATACCTTCATGACCTATATAGGCTATTGGGCATTTATAATACAGTTTTTATGAAATAAAAATAAGTCTTTTCAGTATATAAACCAGTTTATAAAACAACACCAGGTTTTCTAGGACTTACATTATTCCGCTGCTTTGTTATGTTTTACTTATGTTTACTTCTTTTCATATCATTGGCATATATCCGCACACTGAGCGTATTGATCAGCCGTATTTTCTTTCCATGTCCCCATACAGCAGGTACTAAAGGGCAAAGCTAGGACATCAAGAGTGCATGCATTTGGATGGAGGCTCCCTTGTCTTCGTTTCTTTTGATGCATTTACATACTTTTACTTTGTTGGACATTGTTTAGTCCTTTTTCTACATTCTTTACTTATGCATTGTGTGTGGAGCTTATGTTTGGAACCGATGTTTGTTTCTGGTTTCCTTTATGGTCATTAATGTTTTAGACATTTACCTTGTATGCTTTGATGACACGCCACCAAGTGGGGTGTTACAATTATGGTATCAGAGCCAAGGTTTAGACCTGTAGGCTTTTAAAATTGACTTGTGACTAGTGGGTAGTCACTAGGATCTTCCTAAACTGACAGTAAATTTTATTCATGTATCATTGTTTCTTAAGTTTTTGACTAAGTAATGGTTAAGACAGGATTGGCCATATTTAGTCGCATGTGCTTTTCTGTGAATTTTGTTTTGTGGACCGACCCATAGGCCACATTTGCCAATGGCTGTTTTCGTTGGCTATGCCTTCATAAACTCTTCATGCATCTCTTATGTTTATCCTATGTTTCTAATCAGATTAATCATTTTATTTCCTCTTTGAAACTGTCAAATGGTCAACAAACAAAATGATCAAGAACTGGCTGCAGCTGTCCGAGCAGCTCTGCAGACCATGCTCCCTTAGATCTGAAACGAGATGCTGGCTGAATTCCAGAATGGACCACTTCCTCAGATCAGAATAATCCTCCTCCTCCACCTGTCACCCTACACACATGGCTGGAGAGATTCACCAAGCAGAATCCTCGAGCATTCGAGAAGGTTGAGGTCCCATCTGATGCTGAAAACTGGGTCTCACACATGGAGAAGATCTTCGATGCCATGGGATGTGATGGAGTGTACAGGGCATGATTGGCTTGCTACAAGTTCGAAGGCGATGCGCTAGCTTGGTGGAGAGAATACAAGCAGACAAATGGAGGCGATGCATGGTTGGCTACTTTGACATGGAATCAGTTCACTAAGTTGTTCTATAATCAGTTCTTCCCAAAGGGCTGAACAAGAACGGCTAAAGAGGGACTACCATTCTATTCGTCAGAGAATTGGTGAGAACGGCACGGAGTTTATGCAGAGATTCCTCAGGTCAGCTGGATTTCTAGGTACAACTGAGGAACAAGCGAAACACTTTCGCTTGGCTCTTCACTCCTCGACTAGTGATCATCTACTATGTGTCATTTCACCAATGTGTCACAAGTGGCAGACGCAGCACGTAGCTTGGAGATGCTCCATAAGAGAGATGACTATGAGGAGCCAGCTCGTGCTGAAAAGAGGTATAAATTTCAGTCATCAAGCGTTACCCTCTCATTCAAATCAGTACTATCAATTTATATATTGCCCTATCCAATTGTATCTTTTAGGCATAAGGGTGGAGACCAGTCCCAACTCGACTACTGAGCAGACGAACAACAAGGGGCATGGTCAGGATAATGATCGATACGGATCAGACAGACGTAACGGTAGTGACAACTACCATAATAATGCCAGTTACTCCAACAACAACAGCTCCCTAAAATTTTAAACTCTTCTATGTTATGCTGTTGTATGACATAATGCTAACATTTCAGCACTATAACAGGAACTCTGTGAGTAGGCATGACCAGAATGCTAAGGGTCAGCAGCCTAACAACTCGTTTTCATCTGGTATTATATCTTAAACTTTCAGTGTAATCATGTGTATGCCCCAATAATCATGTCTCACACATATCTTCTTAAACAGGCTCTCAGGTAGCAAGGGTACCTCCTGGAGGGTATACCCATCCTATCTACACTACTTGTAGCCGTAGGTATCCTGGACCATGACGTCATGCTACCGACGTTTGCTTTAAGTTTAGGTAAGCAGGCCATCAGATGAAGGACTACAAGAAGGGAGAGACTGTTGGTACGTCTGGTACTGCTCTTCCAAAACCACCAACTTCAGGTCGTGTCTATACTACCACCAGAGATCAGGAAAATAAGTCGACAGGTACCATTATTGGCATCCTATTTATGTACGAACATGATGCCTGTGTTTTATTTGATACGGGTGCTACTCACTCAGTTATATACACTGCTTATGCTTCCCGTATTAATAAGACATCTACACCACTAGAGAGCATATTAAACATATCTACGCCAATGAGAGACTCTATGCGCATTACCCATGTGTACAGAGACCTTCCCTTAGAATTCGATGATAAGATTCGCCCAGTTGACGCACTTCCTCTAAACATGTGCGATTTTGATTTAATCTTAGGAATGGACTGGTTATCTAAACACCATGCCACTATCGATTGCCATACTTATCGAGTGATATTCAGCGATGTCCAAGAACTAGAGTACATTCATAATGGTTTCATACCAGGAAAGTCTGTACAAATCATTTCTGCCTTACAAGCCCGTGCTTTATTAGCTCATGGCTGCGAAGGCTTCTTAGCTACGATTCAGGATACTACTGCCGAAGCTCCATCGATCCAAGATCAGCCAGTCATTTCAGAATTCCCCGATGTATTTCCAGACGAACTTCCGGGTATACCAACTATCCGCAAAGTGGAGTTTGGCATTGAGCTCATCCCAGGAGCTCAACTGATCTCCAAGGCTCCTTATCGCATGGCTCCCATAGAGCTCAAGGAGTTGAAAGACCAGCTGCAGAAGTTACTGAAGCGGGTTTCATTCGTCCGATTGTATCACCATGGGGTGCACCGGTACTTTTCATCAAGAAGAAGGACGACAGCATGTGTTTATGCATCGAATATCGTGAGCTGAACAAGATCACGATCAGGAACCGTTATCCATTGCCGCATATCGATGATCTTTTCGACCAACTGCAAGGTGCCAAGCACTTCTCCAAATTTGATCTACGATCGGGTATCATCAGCTGCGAGTGAAGGAGCAGTATATTCTCAAGACTGCTTTTCGCACAAGATATGGTCACTAATAAGTGTGAAAATACTTATCCTTTTACCACTTAAAATAAGGAAAAACCAAACCAAAACGTGTATTTAATATCTTCAAAGTCAGAATTACGCGTGGTTTTGTGTTTTTGTTGTGAAATAGGTACAAAAGGACAAATATGATGAAAACACGGGATTTCACGGACATTTATTAAAGAAAAGTCAAAGTCAACTCAAAAGGACCAAAAGTGCAAAAGTATGAAAGTCAAAGGACCTAAATTAAGATTTATGGAAGATATATGCTAAAGAACAAAGTTTAAAATTTACAAGGACTAAAGTTGCCAATATCTAAAGTTCAAGAGCTGAAGTGAAAGTTTTCTATGCATAATCAAGCTTGGAAAGTATTAAAACACAACTTGCCAAAGTATTGTATGATCAAGGGCCAAAACTGGCAAAAGCCAAAAGAAAAGAGATAATGCTCGCTAGGTGGACGAATAAGAGACACCATAACCATTGCACACGGATTGCCACGCTAACAATCCCTTTTTCAGAGTATATCAGAAAAAAGAGCCACTAAGGGATGACACGTGTTTGTGTTTCTTTGGCTAACTTCACCAGAACCTGGAGAACAAATGGAGAAGATTCAAGACTCGACTTCAACATGAAACTTGATCGTCTCAAAGAGACGAGTCCAACGGTGGTGGTCTTATTCCATGTCGTTCACTAAATCTCAAACCCCCAAATCAAATAGCAAAAACCACCCAAAACCCTAGCGACATGTTTTGTTTTAATTGGTTAAATTGAGTTTTCATTCCTGACACTCTGGCATTCTAGAACCTTTCCTCACTCCCATGCACACCCACACACTCACCAACCACCTCCAAACCTCCTATAAATACCTCTCTCCTCACCATATATGCGTGAACCCTTTTCTAGCTTGTTTCTTAGCTTAAATTTCAGTAAAATAGTTTACATGTTTTCATTTTAAGCTTATGTAACTTTCCATTTCCAGTTGTACTCAATTTACTTCATCAATAAAAATTCAAAAAATTCATGAAAATATTGTTCATCTCGATTTGGTTTTTGTTGTTGTTCTATCGTTTGAATTGTGAAGTTTGCTGTTGATTCGTGTTATATAGCTTAGAAACAAGCTATAGGAACTTGTTTGATGTTGTTTGGTTGAGTTTTGAAGCTTTTGTGAATTTTGGAGGGAACCTAGCTTTTGAATGCACAGATCTCAAATCTGTGTGTTTTGTGGATTTTTGTTGTTGTTTAAGGTTGATTAAGACTAGAGGTGTTTAGGATTCGGCTTATCTTCATCAAAGGAGGCCTGGAAGTCAAGTATCCTCATTATTGAATTTTTAGGCACAAAATAGGTTATATGTTTAAACTGCTTGTGTTCATGTTTTTATGTGTATTTTGATTGCTTGGATCTATCTTATTTGAGGTATTTTGTTGTTCTGAGTACTTGATTTAGCTTTGTGTCCACAAGATCTAGTTAGTCTTTCATTAAATCTGCATAAATTGTTCTTAAAGGTTGTTTGGATATGTGATTTGTAGATCTGTGTTTAGGAGTTGATGTTTGTGCTTTGTAGCCTCATATCAGCTTCTTATTAGCACCTCAGAGTAGTCCAAGTTTTACAAGTAGTAAAGTCAAACAGGTTTTTGTTTGCAAAATGGTTTGAGTTTCTGGTTTACAAAAGTAGCTAAGTAGTCAGTTTTTAATCATCATAAAATCTTCATTCCAGTGTTTTAGGAATTGAGATTTGTTTTTTAGAAGATTAGAAGCAAGATTACAACACTCTAGTTGTTTGTCTGGTCTAATATCAACTCAATAAGTTTTAAATCTGGATCAAAGTAGGTTGTTCATCAAAGTTTCAACTATTAGCTTAACTACTTTTCATAAATGCTTATTACTTGCTTATCTGGCTTAAGTCCTTTGTAAAAGTTGCTTAATATCACCTTAAAAGCTAGGCTGGAGCATTTGGTAGCTTTTCATAAAAGTCAAGAAGTCAACATAAGCTTAATAATAAGCTGTTTTAAGAATTTGGATTTTTAGCTTATTTAGTTGAAGTTTTTCAAAAGTAACAAACATCCCATTAGTTTTGTCAACTTGTTAATCATTCTAGGAAGAATCAGCCTTTGAAATAAGCTAGATAAGTTTAAATCTACTTTTGTGCTTATTGTAAAATACGTTTGGGAGTTTGAGCTTATCTCATAAGCTCTCCTTCATTTTGGCTAGCTTATTTTGGATTTAGAATCTTTTGCAAGTGGTTTGAACGTTTTTGGTTGAGTAATAAACTAAAATGTATTGTGCCCGTTTTGTGATTAATATAGTTTGATTAATTGATGTTTGGTCCTTGTGCTTATTTTAAGTGTTTACTTTTGGCACGTTTAGCTAATTGCACCATAGTCCTTCATCTTTCGTTTTTATTTTTTATAGGCACAAAAATACTCTGATCTGGGTAGTATTATTGGGCCAGTACTAGTTATTGGACTGTTTTGGATTTGCTGTTGGGTTAAAACAAAGGCTGGGCTGGGCTGGTTTAGTTTTAAACTCGGTTTTATTAATAGTTTTATTTTCAAATTAATTTTCATTTTAATTAATTAAAAATAGTTTTATTAAATATTAAAAAATTCTAAAAAATATAAAAAAGTATTTTTTAACTTTTGGCATTTTTACGTTTTTAATTTGGGCAATTTTTAGATTTTGCATTTATTTAGCTTTGCATTTGCATTTTATTTTTCATTACGTGTTTTATTTACTTGTATTTTGTTCTTTAATTGTGGTACGTGCACCTTGTTTTTAGAATAGTAAGTATTTTTACATATATAATATTTTTACATTTTTTTTAGTTGTTTGTTTGAATTAAAAATAGATACCAAACAAGTATTATTAACCAAAAACGATAAATCTTGTGATAAATTTGATATCATTTCGAGTCGAGTCGAGGAAAACGAACATTAATTCATATACACATATTTCCAATATTAAATTGGCTATATTAAGTTGGCGTCGCTGCCGCATTGATCTCGTTACGATTGACGATTTTCATGAGACGGTTTGGATTTTGGGATCCGTTCAATTTTGAACGTTATTTTTCTTGTTTAAAAAAATCAAAAATATTAAAAATCAAAAATTTAAAAATACAAAAAAATAAAAAATCACAAAAGCATTTCTTTCCTAAGATTTGCGACAAAAAATAAAAAATCCAAAAGTAATACTTTTCCTAAAGTATTACACCAAAAAAATTAAGTATTATTATTATTTTTCCTATTTCGATTTCTCTTGTCTTTATTGTGACTATATTTTATTTTAAAAAAATAAAAATGCAAAAATATTTTTCTTTTTTACTATAGATATTACGTATACGAACCCCAATACACAATTTTCATAAGTATTGCTTTGCAACACCCCGTATTTGGAGGCGTTCCGGTTCCATATACGTGTATCGATAAAATAAAAGGAAAAAGTAGATAAATACTTTCGTTAAGCAAGAATGCGAAAAAATACGAACTATACGTTGAATAGAAAGGCGACGTGCTATAAAAGGCCGTCTAAGGGAAGTTAGGTACTTAAGTGCTTCGCGCCACCTCATTCCCCCCGTTCACTTGTGAATATTTTGAGAAGGAAGTCTAATCGAGGGTTTTGCCACCCAAGTAGTATTAAGTATATATTTTCTTGTAGCATTTTAATATCGAACCTCGAGAGGGATAATCCCTTCCCTTTCAAAGTCAACAAGGGCAATCCCCATACTCCTCGGTTTTAGTTGTATGCGTACTCGCGCGCGTACACACATACCAAGTGGTGTACCTAATTCTTCTAAAAAGAAGAAGAAGAACAAAAAGACCGTTAATCAAGCCGATCCCGAGAATCGATCTTTCGACACTACGATGGCAACGGATAAGCGACCTATGATTGAGATCTTGCAATCTCATGTTGAGTGAAATGATGACGCGATTGTGGTGCTTGATATTAGATCAGATAATTTTGAACTTAAAACGGGTTTTATTCAAATGCTTCCGCTACACCTTTTTAGGCCATACTCATGATGACCCACACGCTCATATTAAGAGGTTTTTACATTTGGCCAATACCGTTAAGTACAATGGGGTGCCAAAAGAAGCAATTCGTTTGTTACTCTTTACTTTCTCCCTCGAGGGACAAGCCCAGATTTGGCTTGATAAGAAACCACCCCAAAGTATCACCACATGGGTGGATTTAGAGACCAAGTTCATTAACTACTTCTTTCCACCATCTCGGACCACTGCCATAATGAATGGCATTATCACCTTTGAACAAAAATGTGGGGAAACATTTAGTGAGTCTTGGGATAGATTTAAGGAGCTTTTAAGAAGATGTCCTCAACATGGTTTTACTAAAGTTCATCAAATTAATACGTTTTACAATGGGTTAACTTTAAATGACCAAGACTCACTAAATAGTGCTTCGGGGGGGGGGGGGGGGGGGGATATTCTTGTAAAATCAATGAACGATGCTTGGGACATTATTGAAAATAAAGCCAAAGTTAAAACTAAGAGTGCAAGGGCTAATATGGCTAGTGCTAGTGGAGGGGATAATGAGGTTAACAATCAAGTCAAATAACTTGCTACAATTGTTAAGAATCTTGCTTTAAGAGTTGATAACCCTCCTACTAGACATGTACATACTTTAAGTGAGACTTGTGACACTTGTGGTGGACCACATTCATACTACAATTGTGATAAAGTTTATACTCAACCCCAACAAGAAGTTTATGCTTATAATACCAATGAAAATGAGAGGGTTCACTTTAAACCGAATGTTGATGTTAACCATTTGTCATATAAGTCTACTAACTATTTGGCTCCCCCGGGTTTTGTAGCTCCTCAAAGACCACCCCCACCCGCCCAAAATACCCAATACCAAACTAGGAACCAAGGTCCACAAAGGGGTAATTTTCAAGGGAATTCAAATGTAAGGGGTTTTAACCAAAATCAAGGGAATTTTCAAGGGCATAACCAAGGGTTTAATAATCAAAATCAAAGCTTTAATAACCAAGGTTTTAATCAAGGTTTTCAAAATTATAATCAATATCAAAACCAAGGTTTTCAAAATTATAATCAATATCAAAACCAAGGTTTTCCAAATCAAGGGTTTAACAATCAAGGGTTCAATATGCCTAATCCTCAAATGGACTTGGTTCTCCAAAAACTTAATGAGCAAGACCGTAAACTTAAGGAAATGCAAGAGTCTACGGATAGGAAATTTATGCAAATGTTACAAACACTTCGACCCCAAGGTGCTCTTCCTTCTAACACCGAAACCAGCCCTAGGGCTAATGTGAATGCCATCACTACTAGGAGCGGTAAGACAACCGAGGGACCTTATTTCTCCCCACCTACCATTGCTAAACAAGGACCCGAGATTCCTTCTACTTCTACCCAACCTCCTTCACCACCTACTTGTGAGATACCTCCCCTAAGTAATCCGTCTACACCTTATGTTCAACCCTCGCCTCAATCTTCTGTCACATCTACGATACACCAATTCCCGAGGTTGTGAGTGAGCCGGTTCTTCCTCAATCTTCTCCTAAGTCCAATATACCTTACCCTTCAAGGTTGAGGAAGGATAAGTTGAATAATAAGGATGATATTCAAGTTTTGAACTTCCTAAAAATGTTCAAACAATTGAATTTAAATATCACCTTCGCCGAGGCTCTCGCTCACATGCCTAAGTATGCTAAATTTTTTAAGGATCTTTTAACCGACAAGGAAAAGTTACTCGACATTGCTAAAACCCAAATTAATGAGAATTGTTCCGCGGTTCTTTTGAGAAAATTACTGGTTAAGCTTGGAGACGCCGGTTGATTCCTTATTCTTTGCAATTTCCTTGGTGTAGAGAATTGTATAACTTTGGCGGATCTCGGAGCGAGTATCAATCTTATGCCATTGTGCGTTTGGAAGCAATTATCTCTAGTCCCCACTCGTATGAATTTAGAATTAGCTAACCGTTCGGTTGCTTATCCGGTGGGGATAGCCGAGGATGTGTTCGTAGGAGTCGACAAATTCACTTTCCTCGCCAATTTCGTTGTAGTCGACTATGAGATGGATCCCCGTGTTCCTTTAATTGTGGGATGATAGGTGTGAAAACACCCATCATTTTACCACTTAATATAATAATAACCAAGCCAAAACGTGTATTTTATGTCGTAAAAGTCAGAATTATGTGTGGTTTGCGTTTTTATTGTGTTTTAGGACTAAAAGATGAAAAAGGAAGAAAACACGGGCTTTTATCGAAGAAAACGAGAAAAGACGACGTCAAAAGATCAAGAGTGCGAAATTGTGTTCAACTTTTAGGAATTGCAAAATATTTGTTATGATTGCGGAATTATAGCCAACATTGCGAAATCTTCCTTTTTTGAGCATTGCGAAATCATTGGTTTTTAGCATTACGAAATCTTGGATTTTGAGTAATTGCGGAATTAATCTTTTAATTGCGGAATTAATTCATTTTTTATTATTGCGAAATTAAATAGTTTTTATTTAAATTTAATTTTTAAATTTATTTTTCCCGCCATTTTTACTTAGCTTTATTTTTACTTGTTTGTCTTAGTTTATTTTCAGAGTTATTTAATTTTAAAGTTTTTAAATTTACGTTTTGTTAAGCTTTAATTTCTTGTCATTTACTTTTAAAGTTTTTATATTTTCGTCATTTACTTAATTTTTTTTAAAGTCTTATTTTTAGTTTAATCTTTTCAAGCTTTTATCTTAATTTCTTTTAAAGTCTTTTATTTAAGTTTTAATTAGTTTATCGCTTTTATTATTTTGTTATTTACGTTAAAGTTTGCATTTTTTAGATACTCAATGAAATTGAGTATAATGTAGTTCGTTTTTTTCTCAGTTCTTGCTAATGGAAAGTCCAACCAATATCGGGTTTTTAACTGTTTTTGGTTGTTAAACTTGCTTGGATATTCTATTTGCTAATTCAACAAAGACTTGCAAAAAGGAAAAATATTACCTACTTATATGTAAAACAACTTGCAAATACCAAGTTTTTATTCAAGTAAAATTCAAAATGTAAAAATATGAAACTTAAAGGACTGAAAATGTAAATTCTAGGTAAGATAAATGCTTGAAATGTAAATTCTAACAAGTCTAGGGACTAAAAGTGTAAATCAGTTAACTAAAAGGATCAAATTTGTAAAACTTATAACTAACTAACCAAAATGTAACAAACTTAACAACTTGCTACCTGAAATTAACAACTACCAAAATTACAAGGGCTTAAAAATTGCAAACCCTAAAAACTTTGAAGTTTAGCCAAGTTTACTCACTGTTTAAAACATCAAGGACCTAAATGCAATTTCAAGAACTTGTTAAGCCAAAAACGGGTTTAGGATGAAAATAAGCTCGTTTGAGCTTATTACTTAACCAAATTCAATGAGACAAGTTGCAAAACGTTTTAAATCCAAATTAAGCTACGTGTGTAAAAGGATTTTGGCTAAAGTTGTGAAATAAGCAAATGAGCACTTATCAATAAGCCCAAAATAAGCTATAGCAAAATCTAGACAATCATAACTTGATTTTCTTGATGAAACTGATTAAGCTACTCAAGTAATGAACGGGAAATCAAACTAGAACAATTTTCATCCAGAAATAAGCTAGAAAAATGAATTAAGCTGAAAAGAGCTTATCGTTGACCAAGCGTTGACCAACTTATTTTCCAAAAAGCTGAAAATTTCAAATATCATGTAACTCTATGTTTTAAGTGGATTTGTGAAGAAAAATGGCCATGTTTATGAAGAGGATTAAGAGATACAAATTTTCAGTTTCCATTTACAGAAACTTGCTTCAACTTTGCTTATCTGAATTTTGCTTATTCCTATTTGCTTATTGAAAACTGTATTGAATGCTTTTGGAATCTGAATTTATATGATATAAGCTATAACTGAGAACAAATTTGATTCAATTTCATCAAGTAATGAGTGAGTACTAGCCAAATGAAAATGATAAGTTTCAAAAACCAAAACTGAATGAAATTGACCCAAACATTTTTAATGCCATTTGCCTGTTTGACTTTCTTTTTGACTTGTAAATGACTTGAAACACTTTATAACCACCTTTTAACTGCAAATGAACCTTAAAACACCAGGATTCAATTTTTGAAAACTCTTTATAAGCTAATCCCAAACACTCCTTTATCTGATTTTACAAACTTTTGCAAAGACTTTTTAGGACCTAGTTTAAACTGAATCAAATGCTTATGACTACCAAACTTTAGACTCTAAATGAGATGGTTTTCAACTTCAAGCAAGTAGTGAAAACAACTTATACTCTATTAAGGTATAAGAATGGAAATTGACTGAATTAAAGCTATTACTAACACAATCCACAAACAATAGGCAGTAAAACAAGCTTAAGCTACAAGTAATCAAAGATCAAACAATCAGCAACCTCTAAACAGCTTTTATCATGCAAACATCAAGATTACACTAAGAAAAGAAGCATGCATTTGACTTATTAAGTGGAACTAAAACAAGAACTTTAAAACCTTTTGTAGTAAACCTTTGGGAAGAAGAGGAGCGCTGTGCTCTCTTAGCCTAGTGATAACCACCACCTTATCACTAGGACAACAATCAATCAACAAGAACAGCTAACAATCAACAGACATCATCAAAAATGCTTGAAAACTTCAATGGAACTAGTTCTGAACTGGAATCACAACAAAATGCTCTCAAACTTCTTCTAGGTCAGTTATGATCAATCAATGATCATAACAAACACAATGCAGCAACACTAGAATCCAATAGCAGCAAGTAATGAACAGTAGAATGAAGAACAGATATGGCGGGAAATGGGAAATTTGAATTTTATTCAATGAAATTTGTTACAAAGCTGTTAGAAAGCTACTAACTAACTAACTAACTCAAGAGTTTGTCAGACTCTTGAGTAGTTAGGGTAGAAGGGAAGGAAAATTGAAAGGAAATTTAGAAGTGTGTGTTTTTACAAAACTAAGCTACCCCTTACAAATGAAGTCCTATCCATCTATTTATAGACGTGAGGAAGATGGTTGTTGGGGTTGGTGACGTGTCAGGACCAATCCCAGCTCTCCACGTGGACAATTCTGCATAATTGCATTTGCAGGTATGAACAATGATTTGGGCTTTTCTTTATTATTGATCTTCAGGCTAATTGACTTGTACCATTGTGTTCGTCTCTTCAAAATGATCAATTTTGGTGTTGACATCTTTTCATGAAATGGATTGTAGCTCAAACGCGATCCTGGCAAATATTTTTGATGAAGAATATGCCACGTGTCAACATGTGATTGGCTAAAAATTGATCACACGGATCCAACTGTTGTGATTGGGTATTAATTGCATGGCGGCTGTGAGTGGGAATTAATTGCATGGGTTGGCAATCCGTGTGATTTCTTTTCTCTTTTCTCATTGGCCAATTCTTGTACACATGGATTAAGCCTTGAATAACTTTCAAATGTTGGCAGAATTAGTCCTTATACTTGGCAGATTATATTTTCAAGCTAGCAACTTCATTCTTTTGACATATTTGGTCCTTCAACTTTCATTCTTGAACAAAATGGTCCTTTGACTGAGTTGACTTGAGAGTTGACCAAGTTTGACTTGAATCTTGACTTTCACAATATTTGCACTTTAGTCCTTCAACTTTGGCAGTTTGTCAAGATAGGTCCTTGTACTTCAAAGTCTTGTCACTTTTGATCCTTCTTTGTCTTTTTCATCCATTTGAGCTTGATTTTTCTTTGTTTGCTTGAAAATGTATCCTTTTACCTACACAAGTGTACACAAACACAAACATACCACATAACACTGTTTTTGCCAAATAAATTGGTATTTTGCTTCATGTTTTAGGGTTATTTGTTGTTAAAAGGATATGAGTTTAAGCTCATATCAAAATCCCCTACACTTGAACATTGTCATGTCCTCATGCAATATTATATATTAAAGCTCAAATTTACATTTCCCTCATAATTAATCCACCTTGGCCATATGAGATGCATCTACACTACTCTAAACTAAATGATGCATGATTTTGACTTTTAATAATGCAATGAACAAAATACAATTCTATCTATTTCTTTTTGATTTTTCTTGAAATGGTTTTGATGGAAATAACTCATAAAGAATTCAATGGCTTAGATTAGGGCTTGGGTACCATGGACATTTATCACCCTCAAGTTTCACTTTCCCCATACCAAGCTTAAAAATGGGATCATTGCATTCACAAGTAAAAAGTGCATCAACTTATTCATGACAATTAAATGTGGAACCGGTTATTATTTGAGCAAATTGCTTGTGGGCAAATTGTCATTATTCAAGTGGGAAATATAAGAAATGTAAAATCCAAAAATAAGGAAGCACGGTTTTAATCCTAAGTAATCCTCTCATCCATTACTTGAAAAACCGCTCACAATTAATATAAGTCCGTTTTAAGAGTAATAAGTCATTCGCCTTATGTGTAAAATCCTCATGTCATGCTTTCATAAGTAGCTACACACTCGCTAAGGAAAGGAAAATAAAACTCACGCAATAATTTACATCCGCCATCTTTTTGAGACTTTGGATCTTCAACCCCGCAACCCGTCAAGGTAATATTGGATTGGAGCAATCTATTGAATCCCCGCAACCCGTCAAGGTAATATTGGAACTCAATAGTCACTATAATTAACACCACACTGCCCCTCTTGGGAGTCTTGCATTATTTTTTTTATTTTTTTTTCTTTTTCTTTTTTTTTCTTTTTTTTTTCTTCTAGCCACTCATTTTTTTTTCATAAGCCGCTCTTATTTTTCTCTTTATTCCTCACAAAGAAATTTGAAAAGAAGAAAAGGAAAAACACCCGCTAAATATGGAGCATGACATAAGTCTAGTACACATAAAACGTGCTAACTTAGAATCTTAAGACGTACTCATTCAACCATAAATGATTAGCCAAAAATGCATAAGAGATTACAAACCAATTAAAACCGTACTTGATTATTTATTAACAATTATATACATGCGAAGAAATAGAGGTAAAGAAGAGAAGGGTTTAGCCACAAGTAATTGCCATGAAGTCTATCTAGCCCTTTTACACTTGCTTCAACTCTATCATTTCCCATTCTCCACAAATTTAAAATCTCAAATAATGAGATTGGTGGATGCTTAGCCTAATAGACCAATGAAGGACTACATGGTTAAGGATACTAGCTAGAGAATGCTAAGATAAGCAAACTCGGGTTGAGTCAAAATATCCATGGTGGGCCTAATATGTCAAAGAAATCTAAACTTGTTAAAACCATGTTTTATTATATTTTTTTTTCTTTTTATATATGTTTGATGAAACATAAAAGAAGAAATATATACAATGCAAATGTGTTATGCAAAATGATTGATGCAAAAATTATGAATGCATATTTTTGGTGGCCAAAGTAGATCAAAAATTTGAAAAATGTTGAAAATTCAATTTTCCATGTTACCATGCAAGACAATGACAAGTTCTAGGTAAAGTCACTTCGATAGAAGACCCCCTACACTTAAGCTAAACATTGTCCTCAATGTTTAAGAGCATGGAAGTATAAAAACTTCCCCTACACTTATGACAATGAATAGACTTTGCTTAACCCAAGTTAAGGAAAGGATAACTATTAGTGAAATCATGTTGAAGCACAAGGTGTTTAATGAAAAATCACTAAAGTAACGAAGTGAACCGAATACAAGGGCCTCCTCCATAAGCTCCAAAGCATGAGATGAGTGAGCAACCCTACAAACAATCATGAAGACAAAAGAAGGTCTCCCCTACACTTATCTCCAAGTCTATACCTTTATTTCTAACCTACAACACTCTAAACCTAGTTATACGATGCTTGAGTTAATGAGTCTCTAGCTCGACTCGTCCCTCAAGGAATTAATTCATGGGGAAAATGGGGACCTCTTGGACCATTTCAACGGAAATGTCCTCCCCAAAGTAATGTTTAACACGGTGACCATTCACTTTAAAATTTGGACCATCGGGTTGGGACAACTCAAGAGTTCCATATGGAAACACTTGAGCAATAGTGAATGGACCGGACCATCTCGACTTAAGCTTGCCCGCAAAAAGCTTCAATCTTGAGTTAAAGAGGAGAACCGGCTCTCCAACTTTGAACTCACGATTCTTGATCTTAGCATCATCCAATTTCTTAGTCTTTTCCTTGTAAAGCAAAGAATTCTCATAGGCATTGGCTCTCAACTCATCCATCTCATTGAGTTGATATTTCCTATGTGAACCGGCTTGGTTTAAATCAAAGTTAGCCCACTTGAGAGCCCAAGATGCCTTATGTTCTAACTCAAATGGGAGGTGGCACGCTTTTCCATACACAAGCCTATAGGGCGTACAACCAATTGGTGTCTTAAAAGCCGTCCTAAACGCCCACAAAGCATCATCAAGCTTATCCGACCAAGAAGCTCGATGCTCTCCCACCGTTCTCTCTAGAATTCTCTTTAAACCACGATTTGTGACCTCGGTTTGACCATTTGTTTGAGGGTGATACGCGGTAGAAAGTCTATGATTCACTCCATATTTCTTCATAACTCTCGAGAATTGATCATTACAAAAATGCGTACCACGATCACTTATGATGGCCCGAGGTACACCAAATATAGCAAACAATTGTTTCAAAAACTTTACAACCACTCTAGCATCATTGGTAGGTAAGGCTTTAGCCTCCACCCATTTGGACACATAATCCACCGCCACAAGTATATACTTGTTTCCCTTAGAGGATGGAAAAGGTCCCATGAAATCAATGCCCCATACATCAAATATCTCACACTCTTGGATAAAATTTTGTGGCATCTCATCACGTTGTGTAATTTTTCCTTGTCTTTGACAAACATCACAAAATTTCACCATTTCATGGGCATCTTTGTAAATGGAAGGCCAATAGTAACCCGAATCAAAGACTTTCTTGGCGGTGTAGTTAGGCCCAAAATGTCCACCCGTAGGTCCTTTATGACACGCCTCTAAGATCTTAAATGCCTCGGTCCCATCTACACACCGTCTAATGATTTGGTCCGCACATTGCCTAAAAAGATATGGATCATCCCAAAAGTAATACTTAACTTCCTTAAGAAACTTTTTCTTTTGTTGATAAGTAAGACCCTCAATAAGCACATTGCCCACAAGATAGTTTGCGATATCCGCAAACCAAGGTGTGGCATCCTCTTGGGAAGAGATAGACATGAGCTCCTCTAATGGAAAGGATTCATTGATTTCTTGGTGTGGGAAATCTCCTTGAAAAGGATGCTTAAGTCTACTCAAATGATCCGCCGCTAAATTCTCGGCCCCTTTCTTATCACGAATCTCTATCTTAAACTCTTGAAGAAACAAAACCCATCTCAAAAGCCTAGGCTTAGCATCTTGTTTTGTCATAAGATACTTGAGAGCGGAATGATCCGTATACACTATGGTTTTGGAAAGCACAAGATATGGTCTAAACTTCTCAAAAGCATATACTATAGCAAGCAACTCTTTTTCCGTGGTAGTGTAATGAAGTTGTGCACCGGTCATGGTTTTACTCGCATAGTGTATAGGTTGAAAATGCTTATTAACTCTTTGTCCTAAGACGGCCCCCACCGCATAATCACTAGCGTCACACATAAGCTCAAAAGGTAATTCCCAATTTGGAGAAACCAAAACGGGAGCCTTAGTCAATTTTTCCTTAAGAGTCTCAAAAGAGTCTAAACAATCTTGGTTAAAAATGAAAGGAGCCTCTTTCTCCAAGAGGTGAGTCATCGGTCTAGCTATCTTAGAAAAATCTTGTATAAAGCGCCTATAAAATCCCGCATGACCTAAGAAACTCCTCACACCTTTAACCGAGGTGGGTGGGGGAAGCTTAGCAATCACATCAATTTTAGCTCGATCAACTTCTAATCCCTTATTGGATATCTTGTGTCCTAAAACAATCCCCTCTTTCACCATAAAGTGACATTTCTCCCAATTAAGCACCAAACGTGTTTCCTCACAACGCTTAAGCATTCTCTCAAGATTGGTGAGACACGAGCTAAATGAGTTACCAAATACGGAAAAGTCATCCATAAAAACCTCCATGGTTTGCTCTATCATGTCATGGAAAATCGCCATCATGCACCTTTGAAACGTCCCCGGTGCATTACATAAGCCAAAAGGCATCCTCTTGTAAGCAAATGTACCGTAGGGACAAGTGAATGTGGTCTTTTCTTGATCCTTAGGGTCAATTGGTATTTGGAAATAACCCGAAAAGCCATCAAGAAAACAATAGTACTCATTTCCCGCTAAGCGTTCAAGCATTTGATCCATAAAGGGAAGCGGGAAATGGTCTTTCCTAGTTGCCTCATTGAGTTTTCTATAATCAATGCAAACTCTCCAACCGGTCACAAGTCTCGTGGGAATAAGCTCATTGTTCTCATTAGGCACCACGGTGATTCCACCCTTCTTTGGAACACAATGAACCGGGCTAACCCATGGAGAGTCGGAAATGGGGTAAATCATACCCGCATCTAAGAGTTTAATCACTTCCTTCTTAATAACCTCATGGATTTTTGGGTTAACTCTCCTTTGGTTTTGAATGGCGGGTTTATAGTCATCCTCCATAAGGATTTTGTGAGTACAAATGTGGATCAATTCCCCTTATGTCGGATATTTTCCAGGCTAAAGCTTTCTTATGTTTCTTAAGAACTTCAATAAGTTGCTCTTTCTCATCCTCTTTCAACTCTTTAGCAATGATCACCGGTAATTGGTCTTTGCCCTCTAAGAAAGCATATTCTAAGTGGGATGGAAGGTCCTTAAGTTCAATGGGAGGTGGACTCTCTATGGAAGGTTTAACTATAGAAGGTTCCTCAATGGTAATCTCTTGTGGAATAGGAAAAGGAATAGGGTCCTCATTGAGCAACTTTTGGATTGTAAGAATATCTTCTTCCCAATTGATGGGAGAATCATCATCACCAAGAAAGTTGGACTCAAATTCCTCCAAGAGGAAATCACTCTCTCCAAAAGGTGTTAAAGAGGGAGCAATTGAGGCCACGGTTTCAACATGGGGTATCTCATCACTAGCACTCTTACAAGCATCATGAAAGTGTTCATTACACACTTCATCTAGCACATCCACAATGTTAATAGTCTCACAAGGTCTAGACTCTTTAACCTCTTTCCTATCACAAACTTTCCCTAACTTAAACACCACTCTCTCATTTTCTACTCTCATAATTAATTCTCCTTCCGCCACATCTATCAAGGTACGACCCGCTCTCAAAAACGGTCTACCAACAATCAAAGGCACTCTAGGATCCATGTCATAATCAACCACTACAAAGTCGGCCGGAAAGGTAAACTTATCCACACCTACAAACACATCTTCCGCTATACCTACGGGGTGAGCTATGGTTCGGTTGGCTAGTTCAAGAGTCATCCTAGTGGGAGTGAGCTCGGGAAGAGATAGTTGTTTCCAAACCGATAAAGGCATGAGGTTTATGCTTGCCCCTAGATCCGCCAATGCCATGCAATTTTCAACACCGGGAAAATTACAAGGTATCAAGAAGCGCCCCGGATCTCCAAGTTTTGTAGGTAAGGTTTTAAGTAACACCGCGGAACAATTTTCATTAAGGGATGTGTTGGGCAAATCAACCAATTTTTCTTTGTTTGAGAGCAAATCCTTGAACATCTTAGCAAACTTTGGCATATAAGCAAGAGCTTCCGCAAAGGATATATTGATGTTGAGTTGCTTGAACATCCTTAAGAAATTGGAGACTTGGATGTCATCCTTGTTCTTTAACTTGTCCTTTTTCAACCTTGAAGGATATGGAAGAGTAGGTTTTGGTGTAGGTGGAATAGGTGTAGGAGTGGAAGATTTGTCTTTGTTAGCTTCTTCATTTGGAAATGTGGAAGGTAAAGGAGAAGTATGAGGTGGTTGAGAAGGTGTGTTTGAGTGAATAGGAACATTTTGAGGAGGTGAAGTAGAAGTAGAAGGCTTGTCACAAGTAGGAGCACAAGTGGGTTGAACAATAGTAGGTTTAGGAGGTGAAGGATCCTTTGTTGTTGTTCCACTCCTTGTTGTAATAGCATTGACATTGGCCCTAGGGTTTGTTTGTGTGTTGGAAGGTAAAGCCCCTTGTGGTCTTTGATTTATTGCCACTAAAACCCTATTGATTTGGTCATTCATTTTCTTCTCCATAGCTTGGAACTTCCTTTCATTCTCTTGATTTATTTTTTGCAAGAGATCTATTGTGTTATAATCTTGTGGCACATAACCTTGAAAACCTTGAGGTTGGAAAGGTAAAGGTTGGGAGTTAAATCCTTGATTTGGTGGATAAAAGGTATTTGCTTGAGATTGAAATTGATTGGGTGCCTTGTAGTTATTTCCTTGGTAAGGTGGTCTTTGCCCTTGATTCCTTGGTAAAATTTGAGGAGGATTTTGTTGAATTTGGGTGGGTGGTTGGGGTGGGAATCCGGGTGGAGTAAGGTAGTTTTGGGATTTGTAAGAAAGGTTATTTGGATTGATATTAGGCTTGAAGTGTTCACGATGTTTCTCTTGGTAAGCATAGCATTCCCCTTGATACCCTTGCACCTTATCACATTGTTCATAAGAATGGGGACCTCCACAAGTAACACAAGAAATGGCAATAGCATTCACATTATTTGAAGAATTGTTCAATGAAACGGTCTTAAAGGCTTGAACTATCTCGTGAGTCATTTCTTGTTGTCCTTGTTTGACTTGTTGAAGGATCTCTTTAAGAAGTTGGTTGTCACAAGGAGTTTGAGAATTGTTTTGAATAACATGAACCTTTTCTTCAAATGGATTGTTTGTTTGAACCATTGCTTTAGTCTCAATGATGTCCAAAGCCTCTTGATATGTTTTAAGAAGAATATTCCCTCCCGCGGAAGCATTGAGTGAATCTTGGTGGTGAGATTTAAGGCCATCATAGAAGAGGTTGATTTGGTGAACTTGATCCAATCCATGATTAGGGCATCGCCTCAATAACTCACTATACTCTTCCCAAGCATCACTAAAGGATTGACTAGGTTTTTGTTGAAAGCCCATAATTAAAGTCCTCAAAGCCATAGTCTTATGTGGAGGAAAGAACTTGTTCAAAAACTTAGTGGTGAAACCATCCCATGTGGTGATACTATCGGGTGGTTGGGTGTCTAACCAATGCTTAGCGATTCCTTCTAAGGAAAATGACACTAACATCAACCTAATCACCTCATGTGGAACCCCATTATGCTTAATGGTATTGCAAAGAGAAAGGAATCTCTTAAGGTGAGCATGAGGATCCTCATTCTTGTTACCAAAGAAAGGTGATTGTGAAACCATATTGATCATAGATGTATGTAGCTCAAATGTGTTTGCGGGAAAGTCGGGAATCTTAATAGCACTAGAATATCCATGAATATTGGATTGCATACGTTCATACAAAGAGCGATTATCAATAGCCATGGCTTCTTGTGGTGGAGTCAAAGCACGATTCTCGTGATCGGCTTGGTGGACGATGGTGGTCTTACTCTTTCTCTTTTTCTTCCTTTTCGGAGGAAGAGGTTGTACACCAATCGGTATTTGTGCACGCCCGCGAGTGAGCATGCAACTCAATACGAGGTGTAACACCCCCAATTTCATGTCATAGCAGCGGAAGGGTCATTGGGTGTTACTATCATGGTTCAACCTCAATATCATAGAAAACGCCTCAAAATAAGTCGTTTTAACAAAACATACGTCCATTCATTTGTTTAAAGATAAAACAGTTTACACACGGTCCCAAATAGTTTTAAGTTTACACAACCAACCAAATGATAAAAGTTTCTTAGAATAGACATAGTTTAGAAAAGCGGGCCAAAACATTTATATTAAGCAAGCTGCGTGAAACCACCTTCCTTGAGTGCCTTCTTCATGGACCTGAGATAAAACATGCTATAAAGTCAACAAAAATGTTGAGTGAATCTATAGAGTTTAAATTAAATAAACGAACACAAGTATTCTGAATAAACCTTCCGTGGTTGACAATCATGTGCATCAGACATAATTATCGTTGTTATTTCTATTTGCCTCGTGAAATTGAACGTTAACATATATATTTCAACCCAACACACCTAGCCAAGTGCGTATATTTCTCTTATACAATTGCATCCGATGTTTCATTACTGGTGCATCACAACACCACGCGAGAGCTACTCGTGACCGGACTGGGTGTCACCCCGATAGATCTATACATAGTATTAGCGTTCCTTTCGATTAACAATTCACGATTCATGGGTCTTTTAAGGCTAAAACAAACTTATATAACAACTTTCATCTAAGCATACAATCGGGTCCTTTGTGTTCAATTTTAAAAGAATGAGGGTTTACCACAACTTCTCGTTGTACCCTTCATTTATAATAATGTTTTTCCAATAATAAGGGTTCCACAACTTCTCGTCGTACCCCTTCTATTTTAATAAAACAAGCATGTTATCCCCCTCGCGGGTTTTATAAAACAAGTAAACATGTTAAAGCGAGGCTATAGACTCACCTTGGTACGATAGTAGTGACGTGACGATCGCCGACGATTTGTGATGCCCTTTTAAACACGAAGACCGCAACCTACCAAATAAGGCGCGTTCGTTAATAAACGACTCAAGTATATTTAATACTTAAATAATATGAAAGTCAATTTCAAATGACCATGAAAATCCCGAAAAATAGCAAAAATATAAGTGTACTTCTATACCCTTTTATTCAACACTTATTCATTTAAAAACTTACACCCTTGACATTGACCCGTCATAAGACGCCAAGTCAACGCAAGTCAAACCTTCATTTTACTTCCCTCGGACCAGTAGCTAAGTCATTTATATAATGACTTAATACTCGAGTAAGTCACTATGTCCAATAGTGAATACTCAACTCACGCCACACAAGCATTGAACTACGTGTCCAAAATACCACTCAGCATGTACACTCCAAATGTACACACCAATCTAACCTATCTAGACATGTCCGATTTCGACGAAACTTGGTGACAAACTCACACATAATATGAATAAGACTCAGTTTAAATTTCATTCAAACGTATTACTTCTAAGACCTTCTGCCCGACACACCTTCGTGTTGCAAAAACCGGACAGTTTTACGCCTTCGACTTGTAAAACCATTTTGACTTATTTAAACAATTCCGTTTGCAAAACTGACACTCGGGTTTGAAAATAGACTCATAACCTGAGGTTTATCAACTTACAACAGCCCTTGAACATTTTTAAAACTCATTTTATAGTCCCCGAGATTCGTTCCAAATATCGACAACAATTTTCGGATTGTGCCGATACCCGTCTCCCGGTACACAAATACTAAAAGTAGCATAACTTTTCGCTCGTAATGAGTTAGAAGCTCTACTTTAGCTCAAATCGAAGCTAACGAAATTCTCTACGACCCTATCTTATTAGTTTACCAAGTTTACCACAGTAACAATTTCAAAAACGGACTTAAAGTTACTGCCTAAAATAGCCTATCTAAAAATCATACCAAAACAATTTTTCGACCCATTCCAACAATTTCTATAGTCCTAATATGATCCTAATATCATAATAACACATCTAATTAACTCATAACACCCTCAAATTTAATCTTACAAAAATTAAATATATAAAAATCTTGCATGCAACCAAAACCCACTATGAATATAATAATATTAACACCATTCATCACCATAAAAGTGGATCAAACATGGTGTTCATCATCAAAAATCAAAAATAAAATTTAGTGAATGCATGTAGAAGAAAATGTTAGCCCTAAAATGTGAGCGCCATTTACGGAATTACATTAGTTTGATATAGCCACACACGCAGGGACTAGTTTTGTTAAGTTAGAATAGTTCGTGTGTGACAAGGCTATATATACCCCTCCATACTTCCATGGAGGGGTGAGGATACTTCTTACTTGTGTATTTCCCTTTCTCTCTCTAAATACACACACTACATTTCAAGCTTTACTTTCTCTCTCTAAAATATCTAAATACTTCTTTTATCCTCCCCGACCTCCGGATCACCTCTTGTTAGCTTGAATCTTAAAGTTAACAATTGGTATCAGAGCTAACCGGGGGTGTTTTGTGTTTCGTGTTTGCTGATTTGTAGCTTTTTTGGCTTATTCTTTAAGCTGTTAAAAGTCACGAATTTTTTTTTGGTGTGTTACGTTTTCTGCTTATTTTTAAGCTTAAAAGGATCTTATGATGTCAAAAGGTCCAAACGTCTCCAATCTGTCCAATAGTCCAATTAATCCGGTTGTCCAATAGTCCAAATGTATCCAAACAGTTTTTTTTTCTTAACTGTTTCTATCTCTTTTCTTATGTTTTTTAAGCCATTAAATGAGTCACGGCTTAATAAACAACTAACTGGTTTTTATGCTGATTTTTATAATTATGGGTTTTTGGGTTGAACAAGTTTTTTCTGGGTATTTTTTATGAAGATGAACAAATTTATGAGAAAAAAAAAAGTTCAGATCTGAAAAACCAGATCCATTTTTTTCGGAAACCAAGACAAATGGGTCAAAACCCTTTTCCGATGGGATCATTCCGATTGGATTATTCCGATGAGATCATTCCGATGGGATCATTCCGATGGGATCATTCCGATGGGTTCATTCAGATGGTTATTCCGATGGGATGTATCGAATATGGCGATGGAGAGTATTTCACTGCAACTGAGTTGACTTTTTCTGAAAACATTCCGATGACTCATTTTAGAAGAAAACATTCCGATGTGACTCGTTTGAAAAACATTCCGATGTGACTCGGTTGAAAAAAAAACATTGCAAGTTCATGACTAAACAGAAAATACCGAGACCTTTTTCACATCAACATTTATCCCCACCTAAACCCATCGAACCAGACTCAATCATCTATCACCCTTCGTCTTATACATCATCATACCCAATGCTAATCCTATCCCATCGTCTCATGTATTACTCAACCATCTAGACTCAAAACAAATGAAAATAAATAAGGATCTCAGACTCATTTCGTGATTATCAAACATGCATGTCAAGATCTTTACAGATCCATCACAAAATCATCTTCACTGATCTATGTTGGGTTAAACCTTTTAATATCCGAATATAAAGTTTGATTAATAACAAATATGTTATCATCAACTTTGTTTCGTTTATACATAAATCAAACAAATTAAACCTACCCGAGACCATACAACGGATCTTGAAGTCGAAAATAACTGTCGTTATTATCTCAAATGGTCTTAAGATAGTGGCTCCGTCAAGTCAAGCTGTTAATCTTCAAAGATAAAAAGGTTTAGGTGGTTTATGTTTGTTATTCGGATGGTGATTCAAAGGGATTCAAAATGAGATGTTGATTTGTATGGTTTTCTTTGGTTAGAAGTGTTTAGTAGGATTAGATAAGTTTGGTGGGTAAGGGATGAGATGGGAGCAGAGTTTTGGTGAGAGATAAAGAGGCGATGCATACTATGTGTGGATTAGGGATATCTGACCTAATTTTTAGGTTAACCTTGTTATTTAAATGAGATTGGATTGGGTTTTATCTCATGATTGCTGATGGACCGGGTATTAAAACTTGTGGGCATCTCCAAGTTTTTTGCTTCATGGGAAATTGGTAATTTAATGGGCCTTCAAGTTTCAAATTTGCTATAACTTCTTCCCAGGTCACGAAATATGAATTAATATTTGGATTTTAATCTGAATATTACTTTTGTGAATCGGTTGAATTATAGTCGGGTATTAGATATGTTTCGATCGAAAGTGTTTCAACGACAAAGAAAATTATAGGTTTTAAACCTAATATTTTCGAAAAATTTTCGGCGACCCATTCCAACAATTTCTATAGTCCTAATATGATCCTAATATCATAATAACACATCTAATTAACTCATAACACCCTCAAATTTAATCTTACAAAAATTAAATATATAAAAATCTTGCATGCAACCAAAACCCACTATGAATATAATAATATTAACACCATTCATCACCATAAAAGTGGATCAAACATGGTGTTCATCATCAAAAATCAAAAATAAAACTTAGTGAATGCATGTAGAAGAAAATGTTAGCCCTAAAATGTGAGCGCCATTTACGAAATTACATTAGTTTGATATAGCCACACACGCAGGGACTAGTTTTGTTAAGTTAGAATAGTTCGTGTGTGACAAGGCTATATATACCCCTCCATACTTTCATGGAGGGGTGAGGATACTTCTTACTTGTGTATTTCCCTTTCTCTCTCTAAATACACACACTACATTTCAAGCTTTACTTTCTCTCTCTAAAATGTCTAAATACTTCTTTTATCCTCCCCGACCTCCGGATCACCTCTTGTTAGCTTGAATCTTAAAGTTAACAGAAAATTATACCAATAGAAAGCTTATGAAATTTCCAAGATGGGTCTTTTCTTAGTTTCTTTAGATTCAAAGTAAAAATCAAGAAATCAATGGATTTGGGTGTAGAGGGGTGGACGGTTAAGGGAAGAACAAGAGAGAGAGTGGACAAAATTTTTGTTAAATGAATTTTTAATGTAAATTTGCTAGTGGAAAAAGTATTTATAGTCCAAGGGTAGGGTAGTTTTTGTCATTTAGGCATAGTTTTGGTACAAAAATGCAAGTAAATAGTTTACAAGGTAGAAAATGTAAATTGTACATTTTAAAAATATTTACGGGGCTCGGGTTTCGTAAAAATACTTTTCGTAAGTTAAAACGCTTCGTAAAAATAATAATAAAGCTTCGACACGACTTAAAACGCAATTAAATCGAAAACGTCGAAAATATACAATATCGAGACAATCGATAATAAAACGTAAATTTTTGGGCATCCGTCGGTATCGCGATCACTAATAGTTATCGTCATTCGTTAAAACGTAAAATACGAGAAATAAAGATTAAATATAATAAAAATCATTTTCATGATTATTTGAGAATATAATATCGATACCTAACATATTCCTTGTCGGTTTTCATCTAATCGACATTCTTACGCTAGTTTCAAGTCATAACCTTCTCGGTTAGTCGATAAATTAAAATTCTCATTAAAGTAAACACGTAATACGTAATAGTCGAGATTAAAATAACGACCTGAAATTGACGGGTTGTCACATCATCCCCACCAAATTAGGATCTTCGCCCTCGAAGATCAACTTGCGTTCTTGCCCGATCGCTTGTTGAAATCAAAGAGATGAGGGTAATTCTTTCACATTTGGTCTTCTCGTTCCCAAGTAAACTCCGGTCCTCTTCGAGAGTTCCATCGAACTTTGACGATAGGTATTCGGCTTTGCTTCAGTTGCTTGACCTCGCGATCCATGATCTCGATTGGTTCTTCAATAAAGTGCAACTTTTTATCAACCTTAACCTCGTCTAACGGTATAACGAGTTCTTCATCGGATAAACACTTCTTCAGATTCGACACGTGAAAAGTGTTATGAATCCCATACAGTTCTTGTGGTAGTTCGAGTTGGTATGCCACGGGTCCTACTCTAGATGTAACCTTGAATGGTCCGATATAACGAGGACTTAACTTCCCACGTTTCCCAAATCGTACAACACCTTTCCATGGTGATACCTTTAGCATAACCTTATCTCCTACGTTAAACTCCAATGGTTTTCTTCTCACATCCGCATAACTCTTCTGTCGGCTTCGAGCAGACAACAACCTATTCTTAATTTGCACAATCATATCCGTCGTCTCCCTAATCAAATCTGGTCCAGTGAGTTGGGCATCACCAACCTCACTCCAGCTAACGGGTGATCTACATTTTCTCCCATACAGTGCTTCAAAAGGTGCAGCTTTAATACTCGCGTGATAACTGTTATTGTACGAGAATTCGGCCAAATGTAAGTGCTTATCCCAGCTACTTCCAAAGTCTATCACACAAGCACGTAGCATATCCTCCAAAGTTTGGATTGTTCTTTCGCTTTGCCCATCAGTTTGTGGATGATAGGCTGTGCTCATATCCAAATTGGTTCCTAACGACTTTTGAAGTGATCTCCAAAATCCAGAAGCAAAACGACTATCTCTATCGGAAATGATTGAAATAGGAACACCATGCTTGCACACGATTTCCTTTAGATAAATATCGGCGAGTTTCTCCAAACCGAACCTCTCGTTGATTGGGATAAAATGAGCGGATTTAATTAAACGGTCGACAATAACCCAAATTGCATCGAACCCAGACGGTGTCCTTGGGAGTTTTGTGATGAAGTCCATCGTAATTCGCTCCCATTTCCAGACTGGAATTTCAGGTTGGACAAGTAATCCTGACGGTTTCTGATATTCAGCTTTCACTTTTGCACATGTTAAGCATTTCGCGACGTATGTTGCAATATCAGCTTTCATATTCGGCCACCAGTATAACTTTTTCAAGTCTTGGTACATTTTGTCCGATCCAGGGTGAATAGAATACTTGGACTTATGAGATTCTAACATAATCAAGTCTCTCAGTCCACCGAAGAATGGTAACCAAATTCGACCTCTCAAACATCTGATACCATCGGGTCGCGTCTCAAATGTTTCACCGTCTCCTCTAAATCTTTCGGTAGCAATATTTTCCTTCTTGCATGCTTCAACTTGTGCGTTCCGAATCTGCTCAGGTAAGTTATTATGAACTGTCACCACCAAAGCACGCACTCGAATCGGTTTCTCCCTTTCCTTTCGACTTAACGCGTCAGCTACCACGTTCGCCTTTCCCGGATGATAACGAATTTCGCAGTCGTAATCACTCAATAGTTCTACCCATCGACGTTGCCTCATATTCAGCTCCTTTTGATCTAGTATTTATTGTAGGCTTTTATGATCAGTGAATACTGTACACTTCGTACCATACAAATAATGTCTCCAAAGTCGCAGAGCAAAAACCACAGCGCCCAATTCCAAGTCATGGGTAGTGTAGTTCTCCTCATTCTTCCTTAATTGTCTAGAGGCATATGCGATCACCTTTTCACGTTGCATGAGAACAGCACCATATCCTCTGAGAGATGCATCGCAATAAACAACAAAGTCTTCACTTCCTTCAGGTAACGATAAAATTGGCGCACTACAGAGTTTCATCTTCAGGGGTTGGAAAGCTTCTTCTTCATCATCGCCCCACACATACGGTTTATTCTTCTGAGTCAGCTTCGTTAATGGTTTCGATATCAAAGAGAATCCTTCAATAAACCTTCGGTAGTAACCAGCCAGACCTAGAAATTGTCGCACTTCAGTTGGAGTAGTCGGAGCACTCCAATTCTTGATGGCTTCGATCTTTGCAGGATCAACATGTACTCCACTTTTATCGACCACGTGTCCGAGAAATTGTACAGAATTAAGCCAAAAATCACACTTTGAGAACTTAGCGTATAACTTTTCGTTCTTCAACAAGTTCAAGATAATCCTTAAGTGTTTGGCATGCTCTTCATTGCTCTTGGAGTAGATTAGAATATCATCTATGAAAACGATCACGAATTTATCAAGATACGGCTTACAAATGCGATTCATTAAGTCCATGAATACAGCAGGTGCATTAGTCAAACCAAAAGGCATAACCAAAAACTCATAATGACCATAACGAATTCTAAATGCCGTAATAGGAATATCTTCCTCACGTATGCGAAGTTGATGGTAACCAGAACGAAGATCAATCTTGGAGAAAACACGAGAACCTTGAAGTTGATCGAATAAATCATCAATTCTTGGAAGCGGATAACGATTCTTGATCGTTAGCTTATTCAGCTCTCGGTAATCGATACACATACGAAACGAACCATCTTTCTTCTTAACGAATAAGACAGGAGCTCCCCAAGGTGACGAACTCGGTCGTATAAAACCTTTATCAGATAGCTCTTGCAATTGCACAGATAACTCCTTCAGCTCGGATGGGGCTAAACGATATGGCGCACGAGCCACGGGTGCAGCACCAGGAATTAGGTCAATTTGGAATTCTACTTGCCTTGGAGGAGGAAGTCCAGGCAAATCTTCCGAAAACACTTCAGGAAAGTCACGGATAACAGGTACATCTTCAGCACGTTTCTCCTTCGATTCTTTCTCCACTACTTTAGCTAGGAATAACTCACAGCCTCTTTCGATATACTTACGAGCCTTAATGCACGAAACGATTTTTAGTCGTGAACTACGATGATCACCTTCGATAACCATGGTCTTGTCGTCTAAAGGAATCCTAACTTTCTTTTCTCCACACAAGATAGACGCGTTATACTTGGATAACCAATCCATTCCGATAATAACATCAAAACTTCCCAATTCAACAATCATCAAGTCTATCTTAAAAATACGGTTCAAGAGATTTAGAGAACATCCTAGGAGCGCATGATTTGTACTCACTAATTTACCATCAGCTAGTTCTACCTCATAACTTGCGTCTAATTCGACCGGTTTGATATCAATTAAGGTACTAAAACTTGTAGACACAAAGCTTTTGTCCGCACCAGAATCAAATAAAGCTGTAGCATAACGGTTGTTCAGTAAAAACGTACCAGTGACAACTTTCGGGTTTTGCTTCGCTTCGGCTTCGCCCAACTGATAAGCTTTTCCTTGGTTATCTCCACCACGTGCATTCTTTGGAGGTTGAGGGCATTGGTTCCTCATGTGACCTTTACCTTGGCAGTTATAACACGTTACTCCCTTCTTTCCTGGTCCCCAACAGTCCTCAGTCTTGTGACCTAACTTGTTGCACTTTCCACACTTAGCACATTCACCGGTATGAGACTTATTGCATCGTTGACATCTGGTTCCTTTATCAGCAGTTGCAGCTTCAGTCATCGCATTAGCGTTGTCCCTCCTTCGGTTTTGATTTCTGTTGTGAGATTGACGGTTATCACCACGATCATCATTGTCATTTTCAGCTCTTCTTTTGTTGCCTTCAGAAACACCATCAGCCTTGTCTTGGATGATTTGACCCATTAGTTGGTAGGCCATACGAACAGCTTCATCAATGTTGGCAGGTTTAGATGAGGTCACATCCCCACGGATGTTGGTAGATAAGCCTCGAATATACTGCTCTACCTTCAAGTATTCAGGGTTAACCTTGTTTGGACAAAGTAGAGCAAGTTCATGGAAACTGTTGGTGTATCCATCGATGTCAGTACCCTTCAGTCTCAGCTGATATAATTCCTGTTCTAACCTTTGAATAACACTCCTTGGACAGAATTCCTCAGTCATCCACCCTCTTACTTCCACCCAAGGTGTAGCGTAAGCAGCATCCATACCCATTGATGCCATTCTTCCATTCCACCAAGTTAATGCTCGCCCTTGAAGAGTAGCAGAGGCAAACATCACTTTATCTCCTTCCTCACTTCCACTAAATCGAAACACGGATTCTAATCTCTCAAACCATTGCATTAACCCAACAGCGCCTTCAGTACCCTTAAAAGTTGGATGTTTGCATTTCATGAACGAGGTATAATTGCACTTCTTGTTTTCAGGAATCACCGGTCTATCAGCATTACCAGTTCCAGCACCAGCATTGCCAACTCCAGTATTACCAGTTCCAGTATTACCAGTTCCAGTATTACCAGTTCCAGTAGCGCCAGTTCCAGTAGCGCCAGTTCCTGTAGCGCCAGCTCCAGTAGCGCCAGCTCCAGTAGCACCAGTTCCAGTAGCGCCAGCTCCAGTATCGCCAGCTCCACCAGATCCACCAGCTCCACCGGATCCACCAGCTCCACCAGATCCACTAGCTCCACCAGATCCACCGGCTCCATTATTCAAGTTTGCCATAAATGCATTCATAGATATCTGAAATTGATCAGCTACTATAGCACGTAACTGAGTCTCAGTCAACTGTTTTGGCGGCATGATCCTGTTACACAATTCACATCAAAATGAGTATTCATTCAACGCTTGTGATAACAAAACATGAATAACACAGAATAAGAATAGATAGATGAAAAGAAACAAGAATGGATGATAGAACGAAGAATAGAATTTAGACAAGGAACGAAGATTCGCGAGGAATGAGTCAAAAGACAGGGATTTCTATTGTGACAATCAGCGTCGTTTGTGAATCACGTATTAGTATTATAATAATCAAATATTAGACATTTATAAATAAATAAATGTAATCCATTATGCTTTAAGCATAAATAATAATTAAATATGTATAACATATATATACTTTTCTTGTTCTCGTCCATTGGCAACTCGGAGGTTTCGCTTGCAGATGTTATAGTCAAAAGATTTCAAAAATTTATTTTTGGAAAATCTTTTCGTTCTCTATAACTTGAGCTCTGATGCCAATCTGTAACACCCCCAATTTCATGTCATAGCAGCGGAAGGGTCATTGGGTGTTACTATCATGGTTCAACCTCAATATCATAGAAAACGCCTCAAAATGAGTCGTTTTAACAAAACATACGTCCATTCATTTGTTTAAAGATAAAACAGTTTACACACGGTCCCAAATAGTTTTAAGTTTACACAACCAACCAAATGATAAAAGTTTCTTAGAATAGACATAGTTTAGAAAAGCGGGCCAAAACATTTATATTAAGCAAGCTGCGTGAAACCACCTTCCTTGAGTGCCTTCTTCATGGACCTGAGATAAAACATGCTATAAAGTCAACAAAAATGTTGAGTGAATCTATAGAGTTTAAATTAAATAAACGAACACAAGTATTCTGAATAAACCTTCCGTGGTTGACAATCATGTGGATCAGACATAATTATCGTTGTTATTTCTATTTGCCTCGTGAAATTGAACGTTAACATATATATTTCAGCCCAACACACCTAGCCAAGTGCGTATATTTCTCTTATACAATTGCATCCGATGTTTCATTACTGGTGCATCACAACACCACGCGAGAGCTACTCGCGACCGGACTGGGTGTCACCCCGATAGATCTATCCATAGTATTAGCGTTCCTTTCGATTAACAATTCACGATTCATGGGTCTTTTAAGGCTAAAACAAACTTATATAACAACTTTCATCTAAGCATACAATCGGGTCCTTTGTGTTCAATTTTAAAAGAATGAGGGTTTACCACAACTTCTCGTTGTACCCTTCATTTATAATAATGTTTTTCCAATAATAAGGGTTCCACAACTTCTCGTCGTACCCCTTCTATTTTAATAAAACAAGCATGTTATCCCCCTCGCGGGTTTTATAAAACAAGTAAACATCTTAAAGCGAGGCTATAGACTCACCTTGGTACGATAGTAGTGACGTGACGATCGCCGACGATTTGTGATGCCCTTTTAAACACGAAGACCACAACCTACCAAATAAGGCGCGTTCGTTAATAAACGACTCAAGTATATTTAATACTTAAATAATATGAAAGTCAATTTCAAATGACCATGAAAATCCCGAAAAATAGCAAAAATATAAGTGTACTTCTATACCCTTTTATTCAACACTTATTCATTTAAAAACTTACACCCTTGACATTGACCCGTCATAAGACGCCAAGTCAACGCAAGTCAAACCTTCATTTTACTTCCCTCGGACCAGTAGCTAAGTCATTTATATAATGACTTAATACTCGAGTAAGTCACTATGTCCAATAGTGAATACTCAACTCACGCCACACAAGCATTGAACTACGTGTCCAAAATACCACTCAGCATGTACACTCCAAATGTACACAACAATCTAACCTATCTAGACATGTCCGATTTCGACGAAACTTGGTGACAAACTCACACATAATATGAATAAGACTCAGTTTAAATTTCATTCAAAAATATTACTTCTAAGACCTTCTGCCCGACACACCTTCGTGTTGCAAAAACCGGACAGTTTTACGCCTTCGACTTGTAAAACCATTTTGACTTATTTAAACAATTCCGTTTGCTAAACCGACACTCGGGTTTGAAAATAGACTCATAACCTGAGGTTTATCAACTTACAACAGCCCTTTAACATTTTTAAAACTCATTTTATAGTCCCCGAGATTCGTTCCAAATATCGACAACAATTTTCGGATTGTGCCGATACCCGTCTCCCGGTACACAAATACTAAAAGTAGCATAACTTTTCGCTCGTAATGAGTTAGAAGCTCTACTTTAGCTCAAATCGAAGCTAACGAAATTCTCTACGACCCTATCTAATTAGTTTACCAAGTTTACCACAGTAAAAATTTCAAAAACGGACTTAAAGTTACTGCCTAAAATAGCCTATCTAAAAATCATACCAAAACAATTTTTCGACCCATTCCAACAATTTCTATAGTCCTAATATGATCCTAATATCATAATAACACATCTAATTAACTCATAACACCCTCAAATTTAATCTTACAAAAATTAAATATATAAAAATCTTGCATGCAACCAAAACCCACTATGAATATAATAATATTAACACCATTCATCACCATAAAAGTGGATCAAACATGGTGTTCATCATCAAAAATCAAAAATAAAATTTAATGAATGCATGTAGAAAAAAATTATACCAATAGAAAGCTTATGAAATTTCCAAGATGGGCTTTTCTTAGTTTCTTTAGATTCAAAGTAAAAATCAAGAAATCAATGGATTTGGGTGTAGAGGGGTGGACGGTTAAGGGAAGAACAAGAGAGAGAGTGGACAAAATTTTTGTTAAATGAATTTTTAATGTAAATTTGCTAGTGGAAAAAGTATTTATAGTCCAAGGGTAGGGTAGTTTTTGTCATTTAGGCATAGTTTTGGTACAAAAATGCAAGTAAATAGTTTACAAGGTAGAAAATGTAAATTGTACATTTTAAAAATATTTACGGGGCTCGGGTTTCGTAAAAATACTTTTCGTAAGTTAAAACGCTTCGTAAAAATAATAATAAAGCTTCGACACGACTTAAAACGCAATTAAATCGAAAACGTCGAAAATATACAATATCGAGACAATCGATAATAAAACATAAATTTTTGGGCATCCGTCGGTATCGCGATCACTAATAGTTATCGTCATTTGTTAAAACGTAAAATACGAGAAATAAAGATTAAATATAATAAAAATCATTTTCATGATTATTTGAGAATATAATATCGATACCTAACATATTCCTTGTCGGTTTTCATCTAATCGACATTCTTACGCTAGTTTCAAGTCATAACCTTCTCGGTTAGTCGATAAATTAGAATTCTCATTAAAGTAAACACGTAATACGTAATAGTCGAGATTAAAATAACGACCTGAAATTGACGGGTTGTCACACGAGGAATGAGAGAGAAGCTCTCGTGTGACTTTGAAGAGAAATGGATTATCCTCTTCGAATTTCAATATTAAATATCCACAAGAAAATAACAATATACGTATGTACTACTTGGGTGCAAGACCCTCAATGAAGCCTTCCTTCTTAGAATACTTACAATTGAACGGGGGGTTAGGTGGCGCGAAGCACTTAAGTACCTATTGACCCTTAGATGGCATTTTATAGCACATCGCCTTTCTATTCACTTAAATGTTCGTATTCTTCAAATTGTTGCTTATTGAGAGTATTTATCTATTCTTGCTTTATTTTGTTTGATCGATACACGTGTCAAGGACCGGAACGCCCCTCAACACGGTGTATTGCCTCGACAATACTTATGGAGAATATGTATATTGGTTGTTCTTATACGTATACGTATTTACTTATAATAATATATGGAAAATATTTTTGTATTTATGAGTTTTTTAAGAGAAAATACTATATGTACATAAAAACCGAGAGAATCCAATAATATATATTTTTGGTTGCAATCTCTTAGGAAAAAGATTGCTTTTTGGATTTTTTTATTTTTTTTTGGTCAATTCTTTAGGAAAAGAATTGTTTTGTTAATTTTTTAGTTTTTATATATTTTTATATTTTTGATTTTTTATTTGTTTTTGATTTATGATACATAAAAATAACGTTCACAAAGTGAACGGATCCCAAAAGCCAATGAAAACCGTCAATCGATAGTCTCTCGTGTAGTCAAAGAACCGGCAGAGGCGCCATTTGAAATTGAGTATAATGCAGTTCGTTTTTTTTCTCAGTTCTTGCTAATGGAAAGTCCAACCAATATCGGGTTTTTAACTGTTTTTGTTTGTTAAACTTGCTTGGATATTCTATTTGCTAATTCAACAAAGACTTGCAAAAAGGAAAAATATTACCTACTTATATGCAAAACAACTTGCAAATACCAAGTTTTTATTCAAGTAAAATTCAAAATGTAAAAATATGAAACTTAAAGGACTGAAAATGTAAATTCTAGGTAAGATAAATGCTTGAAATGTAAATTCTAACAAGTCTAGGGACTAAAAGTGTAAATCAGTTAACTAAAAGGATAAAATTTGTAAAACTTATAACTAACTAACCAAAATGTAACAAACTTAACAACTTGCTACCTGAAATTAACAACTACCAAAATTACAAGGGCTTAAAAATTGCAAACCCTAAAAACTTTGAAGTTTAGCCAAGTTTACTCACTGTTTAAAACATCAAGGACCTAAATGCAATTTCAAGAACTTGTTAAGCCAAAAACGGGTTTAGGATGAAAATAAGCTCGTTTGAGCTTATTACTTAACCAAATTCAATGAGACAAGTTGCAAAACGTTTTAAATCCAAATTAAGCTACGTGTGTAAAAGGATTTTGGCTAAAGTTGTGAAATAAGCAAATGAGCACTTATCAATAAGCCCAAAATAAGCTATAGCAAAATCTAGATAATCACAACTTGATTTTCTTGATGAAACTGATTAAGCTACTCAAGTAATGAACGGGAAATCAAACTAGAACAATTTTCATCCAGAAATAAGCTAGAAAAATGAATTAAGCTGAAAAGAGCTTATCGTTGACCAAGCGTTGACCAACTTATTTTCCAAAAAGCTGAAACTTTCAAATATCATGTAACTCTATGTTTTAAGTGGATTTGTGAAGAAAAATGGCCATGTTTATGAAGAGGATTAAGAGATACAAATTTTCAGTTTCCATTTACAGAAACTTGCTTCAACTTTGCTTATCTGAATTTTGCTTATTCCTATTTGCTTATTGAAAACTGTATTGAATGCTTTTGGAATCTGAATCTATATGATATAAGCTATAACTGAGAACAAATTTGATTCAATTTCATCAAGTAATGAGTGAGTACTAGCCAAATGAAAATGATAAGTTTCAAAAACCAAAACTGAATGAAATTGACCCAAACATTTTTAATGCCATTTGCCTGTTTGACTTTCTTTTTGACTTGTAAATGACTTGAAACACTTTATAACCACCTTTTAACTGCAAATGAACCTTAAAACACCAGGATTCAATTTTTGAAAACTCTTTATAAGCTAATCCCAAACACTCCTTTATCTGATTTTACAAACTTTTGCAAAGACTTTTTAGGACCTAGTTTAAACTGAATCAAATGCTTATGACTACCAAACTTTAGACTCTAAATGAGATGGTTTTCAACTTCAAGCAAGTAGTGAAAACAACTTATACTCTATTAAGGTATAAGAATGGAAATTGACTGAATTAAAGCTATTACTAACACAATCCACAAACAATAGGCAGTAAAACAAGCTTAAGCTACAAGTAATCAAAGATCAAACAATCAGCAACCTCTAAACAGCTTTTATCATGCAAACATCAAGATTACACTAAGAAAAGAAGCATGCATTTGACTTATTGAGTGGAACTAAAACAAGAACTTTAAAACCTTTTGTAGTAAACCTTTGGGAAGAAGAGGAGCGCTGTGCTCTCTTAGCCTAGTGATAACCACCACCTTATCACTAGGACAACAATCAATCAACAAGAACAGCTAACAATCAACAGACATCATTAAAAATGCTTGAAAACTTCAATGGAACTAGTTCTGAACTGGAATCACAACAAAATGCTCTCAAACTTCTTCTAGGTCAGTTATGATCAATCAATGATCATAACAAACACAATGCAGTAACACTAGAATCCAATAGCAGCAAGTAATGAACAGTAGAATGAAGAACAGATTTGGCGGGAAATGGGAAATTTGAATTTTATTCAATGAAATTTGTTACAAAGCTGTTAGAAAGCTACTAACTAACTAACTAACTCAAGAGTTTGTCAGACTCTTGAGTAGTTAGGGTAGAAGGGAAGGAAAATTGAAAGGAAATTTAGAAGTGTGTGTTTTTACAAAACTAAGCTACCCCTTACAAATGAAGTCCTATCCATCTATTTATAGACGTGAAGAAGATGGTTGTTGGGGTTGGTGACGTGTCAGGACCAATCCCTGCTCTCCACGTGGACAATTCTGCATAATTGCATTTGCAGGTATGAACAATGATTTGGGCTTTTCTTTATTATTGATCTTTAGGCTAATTGACTTGTACCATTGTGTTCGTCTCTTCAAAATGATCAATTTTGGTGTTGACATCTTTTCATGAAATGGATTGTAGCTCAAACGCGATCCTGGCAAATATTTTTGATGAAGAAGATGCCACGTGTCAACATGTGATTGGCTAAAAATTGATCACACGGATCCAACTGTTGTGATTGGGTATTAATTGCATGGCGGCTGTGAGTGGGAATTAATTGCATGGGTTGGCAATCCGTGTGATTTCTTTTCTCTTTTCTCATTGGCCAATTCTTGTACACATGGATTAAGCCTTGAATAACTTTCAAATGTTGGCAGAATTAGTCCTTATACTTGGCAGATTATATTTTCAAGCTAGCAACTTCATTCTTTTGACATATTTGGTCCTTCAACTTTCATTCTTGAACAAAATGGTCCTTTGACTGAGTTGACTTGAGAGTTGACCAAGTTTGACTTGAATCTTGACTTTCACAATATTTGCACTTTAGTCCTTCAACTTTGGCAGTTTGTCAAGATAGGTCCTTGTACTTCAAAGTCTTGTCACTTTTGATCCTTCTTTGTCTTTTTCATCCATTTGAGCTTGATTTTTCTTTGTTTGCTTGAAAATGTATCCTTTTACCTACACAAGTGTACACAAACACAAACATACCACATAACACTGTTTTTGCCAAATAAATTGGTATTTTGCTTCATGTTTTAGGGTTATTTGTTGTTAAAAGGATATGAGTTTAAGCTCATATCACTCAACGACCTATTCTTTCTTTTCACCAAGAACAACTGAGTCACACTTTCAATCGGAGATCAATTCGATTAGACGCCGAGAAGAACGGATTTTGAACCTAGTAAAAGCTTACTATCATGGGACGACCCTTCTTGAGGACCGGGTGAACATTGATTGATGTAGCCGCGGGTGAGCTTATCATGAGGGTAGGGGATGACAAAATCGTCTTTAGTATAGGCAAACTTTCTAAGCTTCCCGATAAGCCCAAATCCGTGAATTTAATCGATGTGCTCGACGAAGCATGCGAGGAACATTTTCATGAGGCTTGTAAGAGCAGGATTTCTCCTTTACCACATATTAAGACCGTAGATTCTATTGCTCCTTCATTGACTCCATTTGGAGAAAGTGACTTTCTCCTACATGAATTCGAAGCATGTTTAGGAGATGTGGATTTAAAATATGACGATTCTCGCACCGATTGGGAAGAAGACATTCGTACCATTGAGAGACTTCTCAATGAGGACCATATTTCTCCACCTACTCCTAAGGAAGTTACAAACGATGATCCAAATTTGACTAAGCCTTCCACCGAAAATCCACCGGATTTAGAGCTTACGGATTTACCGTCTCATTTAAAATACGTTTTCATAGAAGGAGTTGATAAGTTACCTGTCATTATTGCTAAGGACATAAAAGAAGATGAAAAATCTCGACTTATTGAAGTGCTTAAGAAACATAAGAAATCTATTGCTTGGAAAATCTCCGACATCCGCGGAATTGATCATAACTTTTTCACTCATAAAATTCTCATGGAAGATAACTTTAAACCCGCAATACAAAGTCAAAGAAGGGTAATCCCGAAAATTCATGAAGTCATTAAGAAAGAAGTTATCAAACTTCTAGATGTCGGCACGATTTACCATATTTCGGATTCGCCATGGGTAGTCTGGTCCATTGTGTGCCTAAGAAAGGCGGAATAAACGTTGTTCCCAATGAAAACAACGAGTTAATTCCTACTCGACTTGTTACGAGATGGCGAGTTTCCATCGACTATCGTAAACTCAATGATGCCACTCGTAAGGATAATTTTCCTCTTCCTTTCATGGATCAAACGCTCGAGCGTTTAGCGGGTAATGACTACTATTGCTTCTTGGACGGTTTTTCCGGATATTTTTAAATTCCTATCGATCTAAAAGACCAAGAGAAAACCACATTCACTTGTCCTTATGGAACATTTGCTTACAAAAGAATACCTTTCGGCTAATGCAATGCTCCCGAGACTTTCCAAAGGTGTATGATGGCAATATTCCATGACATGGTTGAACAAACTATTGAAGTCTTTATGGACGATTTCTCGGTTTATGGAGATTCTTTCTCTTATTGCCTTGCCAATTTAGAACGTATGCTTAAACGGTGTGAAAATACTCGTCTCCTTCTTAATTGGGAAAAGTGCCATTTCATGGTAAAAGAAGGCATCGTCCTCAGTCATAAAATTTCTAAAGCCGGTATCGAAGTCGACTGTGCTAAAGTTGACGTCATTTCTAAATTGCCTCCACCTACCACCGTCAAAGGAGTTAGAAGTTTCTTAGGATATGCGGGTTTCTATCGACGTTTCATTCAAGATTTTTCCAAAATAGCCCGACCAATGACTCATCTCTTAGAGAAAATATGCTCCATTCATCTTTTCTCAAGATTGTCTCGACTCTTTCGAAATTCTTAAAGGTAAATTAACTAAGGCATCGGTCTTAGTCTCTCCAAATTGGGAGTTACCTTTCGAGCTCCTGTGCGATCAAGGTTGCAAAAATCGCTAGGCGCTAGTGAAGCGGTCGACGACCTTCGAGGCGGAATTCATCTAGGCGCCGCCTAGGCGGATTGAAAATTTATGCATATAAATATTGTAAACAATATGTATGACATAAAAAAATTGTTAATGCAATAATGACTAAAAACGTTACTTGCATTTTTCGGTCTCGCTTAGTTTTGATTACGACAATATGTAAAAACAAGCATTTACGAAAACAACGAAAAACGAATTCTTGAGTTCAAGTATTTTTCATTTTACCCATTTTCACTTAAGGTATGGATAAACAAGTACTAACCTTAATCAAGTGATCAAGTGATTTAATCTTTTCTTAAAACTCACTTTTTATTAAATGTGACAAGTTTTTATTAAACTTTATTTTTAAGAAAATGTTTTATTAAATTAATTATTTGAAATTTGAAAATGGCATATTCTTATTCGGTTAAGAATATCCTTTCAGGATATTTTTTATACCCAAATAAGACCTCCACCACTAAAGGACAAAAAGGAGCGGAGTCTAGTCCGGCGGTACCTTAGCGCCTAGGCGGTACCTTATCGATAAGGTACCGCGGGCTGTGATAAGGTACCACGGACAGATATAGCCGTTGGCTCCTTTATCCTTTAAATAGTGGACCATTCTCAGTTTTCACCTCACCTCTTTTGCACATTTATTTCCAGATTCAAACCCCTTCTTTAATCACTCAAATCTTTGATCATTTGTTTGATTATTACTTGTTTAAGAAGTGAATCTTGTTCTTCCATCCTTTCTTCTCCAAGTGCAAAGAGAAGAACACTATCCTAGTGAAGTGTTGAGTCCACCACCAAAGATCCATTGAAGATCAAGTTTTATATACTTGTAGTTGTGTCATAGTTGTGAAGATCCAAGTAGTTGTGTCTATTTGGAAGTTGTGTATGTACTAAGTATAGTTGTGTAGATTGGTCCTAGCTACAATTAGGGCTCGACTTTTAGCTTAGAGTCGGAAATTGGTTAAGCGACGTGTACGGTTTTCTCCACCATAAGGAGCTTGTTGTGTAGTGAACTCTCGAGTAAGGAGTACTCGAGGAGTGGAGTAGGAACGAGGAGTGAGCTTCGTTGCCGAACCACTATAAATCCTTGGTGTTCGGTTTGATCTTTCTTTACCCTTAACTCTTTACATTCTTTATTCTTTTTGCATATACATGTGTTAGTATTAGATTAGCTACACTATCATTCTTTATTCTTTGTGGATATATTTTTGTTAGTATTAGTTTAGCTACACTATCATTGTTCATATTGTGCATAAGAAGATTTCACATATTTTCTCAAGCCTAAGTTTTTGAAAAAGGATTTTTGGAAACCATATTTTAACAAGTAAATATAAGAAACTATTCAACCCTCCTTCTAGTTTCTACAATTGGTATCAGAGCGGGTTGCTCAAGATTTTTTAAAGTATATTGTATTTTAAAACTTGAATCGATCTATGGATTCCAACAAGTACGTAGAAGGGCAATCTATGCAAAGACCACCACTTTTTGAAACCGATAGTTTTATTTATTGGAAAAATAGATTTGAAACTTATGTGAAATCAAAAGATTTAGATCTTTGGCATGTTATAACCAATGGTGATTTCTTACCCTTTCAATTTAATGAAGTTTCTAAAACAAAAGAATTAGTCACTTTTGACAAAGCTAATGATGATACTAAAAAGAAACTTTCAAAAAATAATGAGGCTAAAATGGTGATTTATAATGCTTTGCCTAAGAAAGAGTATGAAAGAATTTTTATGTGTGAAACCGCTAAAGATATTTGGAACACTCTTTTAGTAACCCACCAAGGTAATAGCCAAGTCAAAGAAAGTAAAATCGATCTTCTTGTCCAACAATATGAACAATTTGTCATCTTAGAAGATGAAACTATTGATAGTGCATTTGCTAGGTTTAACACCATTATTACTAGTCTAAAAGCACTTAATGAAGGTTTTTCTAGCAAGAACAATGTTAGGAAGTTTCTAAGGGCCTTACATCCAAAGTGGAGAGCAAAAGTCACGGCTATTGAAGAGTCGAAAGATCTCTCAACTTTATCACTCGATGAACTCATAGGAAACTTGAAGGTTCATGAGATGATAATTTTGAAGGACTCGGAATTAGTAAAAACCAAGAGTGAAAGGAAATCTCTTGCACTTAAAGCCAAGAAGGCACAAAGTGACCGTGATAGTTCCTCGGAAAGTGATGACGAGGAGTATACATTGGCGGTGAGAGATTTCAAGAAGTTCTTCAAGAGACGAGGTCAACACGTTAGGCAACCAAACTATGACAAGAAACCATTGTCAAAGAATCGGTTTGTCAAGAACGAAAAAGGTGATAGGAATTGCTTTAGATGTGGTGATCCAAATCACTTCATTGGTGATTGTCCAAAGCCCGCTCGTGATAAGAACCACACGGCATTCGTTAGTGGCGCTTGGAGCGATAGCGGTGAAGATGATGATGACAACCCCAAAGAGGAGAAATGTCTTATGGCTCACACTTCTAAAGAGGTACATTCCGAAACCGAATATTATAGCAATGATAGTTCCACTTTAGATGATATTGAATTTGAAGGAAATATGATAGCTTACACAAACTTAGTCTTAAATTCATAGAAAAGAATAAAACCTTAAAATCAACCAAAACTAAGCTTGAAAATGAGATCAATGAACTTAGGGAGAAATTGGCTAAACTTGAGAAAAACAAAGAGGTTGATTTAGGTTGCTTAAGTTGTGAGAAACTTATATTAGAGAATGATGATCTCAAGAGCACCTCCATTAAATTGGAAAAGTTCATGAAAGGTACAAGTGCTCTTGATGATATGTTAAACAAACAAGTTCATTCTAAAGAAAAACTTGGTCTAGGTTTTAACTCAAATGAAGCCTCAACTAGTGAACCAAAACAAGTCAGGTTTTCACAGAAAACACCCTCTGGACGCGGTTCCACATTGTATGGCGCGGTTCTTTATCACTATGGAACCGCGGCCATAGATGATGTACCGCGGCCAGAAGTTGAGTTTTGTGAAAATTCTGAACTTTCTGAAAAATCTAAGTTAAATGAAAAACCAAAGCATCTTACTGTTAATAAGGTTCAATTACCCATACTTGACGACAATGCTATTGGTAAGTTCTATAAGCCGTTAAGTAAACCTCTCATGGGAAATAGAAGTTTATCTAGACTATCTTCTACTCCACCTAGAGTACGGAATGAGTCTAAGCCTAGAAGTAGAACGACAACGCCTACAAGAGATAATCAAAACAACTCACGACCTAGAAGTAAAACTCCAACACCTAGAAGGAATAATAATAACTCTAAACCTAGATCAAACACACCTAGGAGAAGTAATGAAAAACAAAATGGTTACATGAATTACTACCCTCCTCCATTTTGTTCTCCATGGGGAATCCCCTCCTCATTCATGCATCCCAACCAAATGCAAGGGATGTTTGGAACTAACAATTTTGGACCCATGAGATATTAGGGACCAAATGTTTGATCTTGTGTGTTGTTACCTAGATATGCTTGGGAATTGATTTGGAGCCCGATGAGTGGATTAAGGATAGTGGATGTTCTAAACACATGACGGGTAATCGAAGTTTGTTCTCGCATTACAAAGCATATGATGGAGGTAACGTCACATTCGCTAGTAGTCTACGTGGTAATATCATTGGCAAAGGTACGGTTTCTCTTGACTCCATGACCATTGAAAATGTTGAGCACGTAGATAACTTAGGTTTTAACCTTTTAAGTATAGGTCAAATTTGTGATAATAAGTGTAAGGTCATCTTTTCGGAACATGACAGTGAAATCGTAAAAGATGGAAAAGTCATTGGAAAAGGTGTTAGAAAGCATGGGCTTTATGTCATGAAGGTTAATAAGAAGTCAAAAGACAACATATGTCTTGCGACTATAGATGATAGTTCTACTCTTTGGCATAGGAGATTAGGTCACGCTAATATGCGTTTAATTCAATCTTTAGTCTCTAAGGAGTTGGTAAGACACCTCCCCAAGATTAAGTTTGATAGTCACTTTTGTGATGCTTGCAAAGTTGGAAAGCAAGTTCACTCAAGTCACAAAGCCAAGAATTTGGTTTCGACCTCTCGGTGCTTAGAGCTCCTACATATGGATCTCTTTGGACCTTCTGCCATACGGAGTTATGGAGGTAACCTTTATACCCTAGTTATAGTTGATGACTATTCTAGATTCACTTGGACTAGATTTTTGGCATCTACGAATGAAGCTTTCGATCACTTCGAAATCTTTAGTCGAAGAATTCAAAATCAATTAGGATGTTCAATTGTTTCTATTAGGACGGATCATGGTAGGGAATTTGATAATGAAGTGCAATTTGGTGCCTTTTGTGAAGCTCATGGTATTACCCATAACTTCTCGGCTCCTCGCACTCCACAATCAAATGGGGTAGTTGAAAGGAAGAATAGGACTCTCCAAGAGATGAGTAGGACGATGTTAAACGAGCAATCTTTTCCTCAAAAGTTTTGGTGCAATGCCGTGGATACATCGACTTATATTCTCAACCGAATTCTTATTCGACCTTTCCTAGGAAAGACCCCCTATGAGATTCTTAAAGGTAAGAAACCCTCATTAGAATACTTTAGGGTGTTTGGAAGCAAGTGCTTTATCCTCAACACCAAAGACTACCTTACCAAGTTTGACCCAAAGTCTTACGAAGGTATCCTTTTAGGTTATTCCCAAACTAGTAAGGCCTACATAGTCCTAAATAGAACCTCAGGGGTTATTGAAGAATCACTCAACGTAACATTTGATGAAACCCCTCCTTCACCCAAGACACCACCATTGGTTGATGACTTGGATGAATTAGAAGTAGTTAAATCCAAAGAGGTTAGAAAAATAGGAGTTGAAGACCTTAGTGTTGAAAAGGAAGTAAACATTAAGGAGTCTAGGGATCATACTCTCAATAATGTCATTGGTGACTTAAATCAAAGGACCCTAAGATCTCAAGTCTAAAACCAAAGCAACTTCTTTTTTTTTGTCTCCTTGATTGAACCAAAGAATGTTAAAGAAGCTTTGACGGATGAGAGTTGGGTCATTGCGATGCAAGAAGAATTGAATCAATTCGTTGCCAATGATGTTTGGGAACTTGTTCCTCCACCTGGAAGTTCTACCATTATAGGAACCAAATGGGTATTTAGGAATAAGCTAGATGAGAATGGTTTTGTGTCTCGTAACAAGGCTAGACTTGTAGCTCAAGGCTATAATCAACAAAAAGGGATTGATTATGACGAGACATATGCACCGGTAGCTAGATTAGAATCAATTAGAATCCTTTTAGCCTACGCTTGTGCCTTAGATATTAAGCTTCAACAAATGGATGTAAAGAGTGCATTTCTTAACGGTTTGATCAATGAGGAGGTATATGTGGCTCAACCTCCTGGCTTCATTGATTTTGAGAAACCGGACCATGTTTACAAGCTTAAAAAAGCACTTTATGGACTCAAACAAGCACCCAAAGCTTGGTATGATAGACTTAAAGCGTTTCTTGTTAAACATGAGTATACCATGGGAATGGTAGACAATACACTCTTTACAAAGAAGAAAGGTCCTCACCTCATAATCGTACAAATATATGTTGATGACATTATATTTGGCTCAACTTGTCAAGAATTGTGTGATGACTTTGCCAAAATCATGCATGATGAGTTTGAAATGAGTATGATGGGAGAACTTAACTTATTTTTAGGACTCCAAATTAAACAAATGGACGATGGTATTTTCTTTAGTCAATCTAAGTACGCTAAAGAAATGCTAAAGAAATTTGGATTAGAAGAATCTAGACCAATGAAGACCCCTATGGCCTCGGATACTAAACTCACCGTAGATGATGATTGTGAGTCGGTAGACAACACCAAATATAGAGGTATGATTGGTAGTTTGTTGTACCTAACGGCAAGTCGACCGGATATCATGTTTAGTGTTTGCCTTTGTGCTCGCTTCCAAGAGGCTCCCAAAACCTCTCACCTTGAAGCGGTTAAGCGTATCTTCCGATACATTAAAGACACTATACATTTAGGATTATGGTATCCTAAAGGGACCGGCATAGAAACCATTGTCTACATGGACTCGGATCATGCGGGAAACTATGTGGACCGAAAAAGCACTAGTGGAGTTTGTACCTTCATGGGTTGTTGTTTAACTTCTTGGTTCTCCAAGAAACAAACCGCTCTTGCAATATCCACCACAGAAGCCGAGTATGTGAGTGCCGGAAAAGCATGCCAACAAGCTCTATGGATGAAGCAAGCGCTTGTTGATTACGGGATATCTCTTGATGATGTTCCCATCATGTGCGATAATAAAGGCGCTATAGACCTAAGCAAGAATCCCGTGCAACATTCGCGAACCAAACACATAGAAATTAGACACCATTTCCTTAGGGATAATGTTCAAAAGGGGAACATTACTATTGAAAAGGTTCCCTCCGAGGACAACTTAGCCGATATCTTCACTAAGCCACTTAAGAGGGAACCTTTTAATTACTTGCGTCTAGGTCTAGGATTAATGGAACATCTTCCTTAAATTCTTTTCTTCTTGTGTGTTTTCTATTACCACTTTGAGTCCTTGAGTCTTTTAAAATCCTTTTGAAAAATCTTCTCCTCTCCTTTTCAAAACTCTCAAAGTCTCTTTCGAAAATGGTTGAGAAATTCGTTTGACATTGTTAATTCAATCTAAAAACATTTTTTCATAGATTCTCGCTATTAATGTAGAGCTTACATAATTCATATGTATGATTCTCTCAAACATAGCAAGAACAAGATTGAATCATGGAGGATCATTGTGTCATGAATTAAGGTCTTGTCTTACACACCTCCTACATTGATTTTTTAATCCATGTATTTTGGTCAAATCTCTATTTGGTAAGTTTGCATATGTTTTCTTTGTCTATCTTTGCTTTTAAGCACATCCCTATGATAAGTTAGACTAGAAAAATAAGATTTGCTGAAAAATCTTTCTCCAAACACCAAACCCTGCTTCTGCAGGCGGTTCCATATGTGAACCGTGGTACCTTATTGATAAGGTACCGCCACAATAGATAAGGAACCGCCTACAGTGGCCTTCCTTTTTCGGGTTTTTGTCTGAAACTCCAGATTTGCTCCAACTTTTTTTAGAATCTTTGTTTCAAACCCTTTGACCACCCCAAAAATACCCTAAGCCTTCCCTATTTAAACCATAAGCATTTTGCGTTACTTCACATCCAAAATGTCTTATTCTCCCAATGAAAGCCTTGAATCTCCTCCATTTTCTCCAATTGCTTTTAATCCAAAACCACCCAAGAACACTCTTAATCACATTTCTCCTACCAAGAATGTTGATTGTGGAACTTCCTTTCTTCCACCACCACCCTTTAGTGTTCTTCCTCCTTCTCATGATAATGTCATGCACCATGGAACATATTGTCATTGTTGTCAATATCAACATCTTGCTATGGCACACATCTATGAAGAGTTGAGCTACATCAAGAGTCTCTTAATCAAGCCTCCTCTTCACTTTGATTATGAGATCTCCAACAAGCCACCACCACCACCCTCCGCTATTACCTTGTCTTTCATATAAGCATTGATTGCTTATCCTCAAGACACCAAATTCAAGCAAATCTTAGAATTCTAGAATAACTAGGATTAGATTTATGCTTTTGGCTTGTTTCTTTTTCCATACTTCTTTGTATGATGTTCCTTTAGTAACCTATCTTGGATCTTTGGCTTTGTGTTTTCTTCTCTTTTAATTTTCATTATGTGACCTATTGCTATATATTGTTGGTTGTTTCTTTTGTTCAACTAAGCCTTCTATGTAGCTTGTCACCATATCTCGATTCCCCGGTGCCCCAAGCTAGGGGGAGTAAGCACCAAGGGGGAGTCTTTGCAAAGTCCGTTTGTTCAACACCGGCTTACGCAACCTTTTTGCTTCGAAAAGGGGGAGAAATGAATAACCTCGTCTTCGAAAATCTTGTTTTTGTGTGATTGAGTTTATGTATTGTCGGAATCAAAAAGGGGGAGATTGTTAATGCAATAATGACTAAAAACGTTACTTGCATTTTTCGGTCTCGCTTAGTTTTGATTACGACAATATGTAAAAACAAGCATTTACGAAAACAACGAAAAACGAATTCTTGAGTTCAAGTATTTTTCATTTTACCAATTTTCACTTAAGTTATGGATAAACAAGTACTAACCTTAATCAAGTGATCAAGTGATTTAATCTTTTCTTAAAACTCACTTTTTATTAAATGTGACAAGTTTTTATTAAACTTTATTTTTAAGAAAATATTTTATTAAATTAATTATTTGAAATTTGAAAATGGCATATTCTTATTCTGTTAAGAATATTCTTTCAGGATATTTTTTATACCCAGATAAGACCTCCACCACTAAAGGACAAAAAGGAGCGGAGTCTAGTCCGGCGGTACCTTAGCGCCTAGGCGGTACCTTATCGATAAGGTACCGCGGGCTGTGATAAGGTACCGCGGGCAGATATAGTCGTTGGCTCCTTTATCCTTTAAATAGTAGACCATTCTCAGCTTTTCACCTCACCTCTTTTGCACATTTATTTCCAGATTCAAATCCCTTCTTTAATCACTCAAATCTTTGATCATTTGTTTGATTATTACTTGTTTAAGAAGTGAATCTTGTTCTTCCATCCTTTCTTCTCCAAGTGCAAAGAGAAGAACACTATCCTAGTGAAGTGTTGAGTCCACCACCAAAGATCCATTGAAGATCAAATTTTATATACTTGTAGTTGTGTCATAGTTGTGAAGATCCAAGTAGTTGTGTCTATTTGGAACTTGTGTATGTACTAAGTATAGTTGTGTAGATTGGTCCTAGCTACAATTAGGGCTCGACTTTTAGCTTAGAGTCGGAAATTGGTTAAGCGACGTGTACGGTTTTCTCCACCATAAGGAGCTTGTTGTGTAGTGAACTCTCGAGTAAGGAGTACTTGAGGAGTGGAGTAGGAACGAGGAGTGAGCTTCGTTGCCGAACCACTATAAATCCTTGGTGTTCGGTTTGATCTTTCTTTACCCTTAACTCTTTACATTCTTTATTCTTTTTTCATATACATGTGTTAGTATTAGATTAGCTACACTATCATTCTTTATTCTTTGTGGATATATTTTTGTTAGTATTAGTTTAGCTACACTATCATTGTTCATATTGTGCATAAGAAGATTTCACATATTTTCTCAAGCCTAAGTTTTTGAAAAAGGATTTTTGGAAACCATATTTTAACAAGTAAATATAAGAAACTATTCAACCCCCCCTTTTAGTTTCTACACAAATACTTCTAATTTCAAATAATTAGAAGTTCTTGCAAAATAGACAAATAAAACATAACAATTTAAGTGCTTAAAACTTCAAACGTGAACATATAATTCAGTTAGTTCCAATTTCATACGAAAAACCTATTACTTTATGTTTATAATCATCCGTTTATCTCTTATTTTAAGATGTTACGTTAAAATAAATATGGGCGTTATATAAGATTGAAAACCCTTATTTTTTATAAAAAAACGTATTGACTTTTTGACCGCCTAGCTCCTAGGCTCCGCCTAGGCGGAATATAACCACCTAGCGTCTAGGCGCCGCCTAGGCGGCCGCCTAGCCCTTGTTTTACAACATTGTGTGCGATGCTAATGATTTCGTGGTAGGAGCGGTTTTAGGTCAACGAGTTAACAAACACTTCCAACCTATCCATTATGCTTGTAAGACAATCAATTTCATTATCCACCAATCTTATACTTGCTCACTACTTCTTTCCTTCTCCCCATTTTCCACGGAAATCCATCGTACCAGGTTAGATCCCTGCGCCCTTCTCCTCATTTTCATAAATTATGGTGAAGGACAACCCTACCATCACGTCTGTACTCAACGTGTTGCCCGCGGAGAAATACATGGATTTTCTTTCCAATTATTATATTCCTAAGAGCGTACTCCCAACCTATCCGGGTGATGGTGAAGCTATCACAGACGCTCTCGCTGGGAAAATAGGCGTTTATACGCGTCTATTTGACTCGACAAACTACCGTATTCCTCTGTCTAAGTTCCTTGTAGATATCCTGACATACTATGATTTTCATATATCCCAACTCCACTGTGTAGGAGGATGTAAGATTCACCAATTTTAGATCACATGCCACACTTGTTAGGTATCCCCCACCGTGAGTTTATTTAGGGTTTTTTACGTCCCTCAAATGGTAAATGGGTGACTGTCATTTAATAAGCGATCTGCGACCGCCCCCATGTGTTATAGGAAACCTTTAGACTCCCTCAAGAAGTGGTATGATCACTACTTCTTCATAGATGCCAAAGTGTTTCCCACAGATTTTGTTTTGAAACACAAAGTACGACACGACTACCTTCCCCCAACCAATGAGTATAGCAGTCGGGATGTAAAAACGTTAGAAACCCATCGCACTGACTTTCATAAGGACCTACCGGAGCATTTCTTATGCTTAGTAGGGATCAGCCGTAACTACTTTGGTAGGGAGGATAGATATCCGTGCTTTCTGACTGAACGTAGACAGGGTAGGTATTTCTATATGTATGTATGTTCATATAAATGTGACAATAATGCTTGTAATCACACTAACGTATATGCATACGTATGTTCGCAGAGATGAAGCTATTTGGGCTACTACGCCAGGGAGATCCGAGCAAGGTCGCGAAGGGATCCCGACCACTACGTGAGGGTGAGCCGCCCCTACTTGTTGAGACTGTTGGCATGACCATCCCCCTAGAAGAAACAACCGAGCCATAGTCCGATGAACAGGGACCATTGATAGAGAAGTCCCCTTTTGACTTCAGCAATGAAGATGGTAGCGAGCTGCTTTTGGAGAACGTCATCGCCATCCAAGGTGAAAAACAAGGTGAAAACCTAGAGCAGCCAACTGATTCGTCCATCAACCGCATGGTTGGTGATGACGATGAAGAGGAAGAGGAGGTGGCGCAGGTGACCAAGATCTCCATGCAACCAAAACCTACTCCCAAGAAGCGTAAATCCACAAGGAGGGTGGTAAAATAAGTATAGATGGAGACGGGGGCCTTCAATGCGCCCCGCAAGAGGCAAAGGGAAGATCACCCCCAATTCCAAGAAGGAAGCAGCACCACCCTACTACAAAATGTCACACCCCAACATGGCGGAATATGGGGCGCGACGTATGTATATCATCAAAACATAGCGTGTCTATAGAGATAACTAAATGAAATGGAAATGTCA